>ML739176.1:0-56444 GCA_009193565.1 Aspergillus coremiiformis | reverse complement strand
AAAAAAACCAGTCACGATATATTTTTCCCTGACATTAGCTGAATTCGTCGGTTACATCAACGAACCAGTGACATTGTCTCTCTGCTTTC
Source organism: Aspergillus coremiiformis (assembly GCA_009193565.1). NCBI lineage: Eukaryota > Fungi > Ascomycota > Eurotiomycetes > Eurotiales > Aspergillaceae > Aspergillus > Aspergillus coremiiformis. Next base: position 56,355 of record ML739176.1, on the reverse strand, counting down.
TTTCAAGAAGTATAAGATTTTGTGGTTTCCTTGCTTTCTTTGACTATCCAGTCCAGAAGTCACTCACACTCGTTTTGGTTGCTTCACTGATCACGATTCAGCCCCCTTCTGGTTTATTTGAAAGTTGTGTTTGCTTGATTGTTTGTTTGCCTCACACCTGTTCATCCAACCTTTATTGCACTTCACCTTTTCATATCATCCAATAATGGAAAGTCCACGACAGTCTGATGCAAGCACTCCGGTGGAGCCTTGTTCCCCAGAGTGTGTTGATACACCGGCCACACAATCTTCTGTTTTGTTTGATGGCAATCTTGCAGAATTGCTGCGCAACTTCCCCCTTGATCAGTACATCCTCGTCACTGGCGGCCTCGGTTTCATTGGAAGTCACACAACATTGGAACTACTCAAGGCGAACTATAACGTAATTGTGATTGACAACTTGAGCAACGCGTTCCAAAACGTCTTCGACCGCATCAAACTCCTAGCCTCCAAGTATCATGAGCAGCAAGGCACGAAGATGCCCGAGCTGTATCTGCATGCCCACGATTACCGCGACAGTGTTGCTCTTCGGAATCTTCTTGCGCAGTATCAGAGCCGGTCCAGATGGGGTACGCCAAGGACCAAGATCTCTGGTGTGATTCATTTTGCTGCCTACAAGGCAGTGGAGGAGAGTATCAGAAATCCTCTGAAGTACTACGCAAACAATGTCAGCGGTCTTGTCGACTTTGCCACGACGTTGGGTGAGTTTGGTATCAAGACCTTCGTCTTCTCGTCATCTGCCACTGTATATGGAACTCTGGCGACCTCAGGCCTTCCCCTCAAGGAGGAGCTTTGCGTTCACAAGGAGGAAGTCTTCCAGGACCGTGACGGATCTAAAAAGATCATGGAACCTGGGTGCACCGGCATCACAAACCCTTATGGACGCACGAAATGGATCTGCGAAGCCATCTTAGCAGACCTCGCGGCCTCCGATCCCGAGTGGACAATCGTAGCTCTACGATACTTCAACCCAGTAGGATGTGACGAATCTGGTCTCCTCGGTGAAGACCCTAAGCAGATACCTACCAATCTTCTTCCAGTTGTCGTCAAAGTCATGACAGGACAGTACAAGGAGCTGCAGATGTTTGGAACAGATTGGGACACGGAAGATGGGACAGCCGTGCGTGACTTCATCCACGTCACTGACCTGGCTCGGGGGCATATCGCAGCCCTCAGTACTGCGAATGAGGGGAAGCTCAAGGAGAATTTCCGCACTTTCAACCTGGGCACTGGCACAGGCCATTCCGTGAAGGAGGTGGTGAACACTATGGAGAGTGTGTCTTCCAAGCAAATTCCAAGAAAGGCTGCTGGTCGCCGCGCAGGTGACGTCGGTTCCTGTGTCGCTGTGGCCACCAGATCACAGGAAGAGCTGCAGTGGAAGACAGAAAAGACACTCACGGATGCCTGCACCAGTCTGTGCAAATTCCTGGATGTTAGCGGGCTATCCTCTTAGGGCCCTAATCTCTTTTCATTTCATTTCTTCATATGGTGGCGCTTGGTGGTGTTTTTTGATCTCTTTTCATCTTGTCTGATTTTCTCCCTATTACCTTTGTGTGGGCTTTTTTTTTTACTTTCTCGCCATATCTTCCCTTGGATCTTGCGTCTCTCTTTGTTGAGAACATTTCGGCAACTTTATTGTTTCTGTTCCCTTGCATGATAGAAGGCCCTAATGAGGCATCCACAATGCAGCCTGTACCTAATATTGGTGTAGCATAAGTATATTCTCTGATTTTCTATTGTGATTCGGTTGAGGGATTAATGTCAGAACAGAGAACACCTGTGTCATTTATAGTGGTTAATTTCAATAAAAAGAGTCCTTTCCTGCTTCCTCGTTGCCTGATTATGAGACGGTAGGGTCAGTCAGAACCATCGTCGAACCACCGGTGGTACATGATGATAGTTCCTTGAACAATCATTTGGGAAGTCGTATTGTCTTGATCATTTCAGCAGCCAAATGGACAAGCAAGAAGCCTCGTGGAGGATGCTTCTCTGTCATTCTGCACTTTTGAGGAGGGAGAGGGGTTGTCGTTAAATGTGTTTTCAAGAACTTTAGTTAACTATGTCCCGGTCAGCTTAGTCATACTGTTTCAGGGTCCTCCTCTGCAGATCACAATAATGGCAATACTACCGATATACCAATCCAAGATTATTTCTTCCTCATGGCACATGCGAACCAATCAGCGCAATGGAGGGGAATTTTAAGATTGTTTGCTGGTGAGGTGGATAGACAGGGTTCATGAAGCAATGCCAGAGATCGGCGTTGTCAGCCTTCGATGGCTTCATACTTAGCCGGACGGACCGAATTGAGATATGCGGTACTCCGTACTCATTTTATACCTGCCTGGACCCAGCTTCACATATGTCCGCGCTCCTGGGGCGTCCAATTAACTGGTTGCTGCAAAAGTTCATATCGATAACTGTGGATTGGTTTCTGAAGAGTGCGGAAGATAAGGAAAAGTCTATTGTACATACCTTGGTTTCGCAGGATCATGCTTGTTATCTGGATCATCATAGTACTACTAATAACTAATCTTGCCATCCTTGGAATGCTTTTGGGTTGATACTGTAGTATTATGTGCACCTGTACAACTATCAGTGTGTATCTGGTGGGAGGTAAAATGTAACAGCGACTGACTTTGTCAGCTATCCTTCTCCATGGAGGGGCCATTTAAACTTCATTGAATCTCAGATACTTAGTACAAATTGAGAAGTTTACCTGCCATGATAATGTATTACTAGAGAGCCTTACAGGGTACTATATGGATGATGCCAGAACTAGTATTTGTTACTGTAGTACTCCGTACTTTGAAGTAGTAGAATATATATATTTGGTAGTACAGGCAGGCTGACAGATAAGTTAGCAGTTTGAACAAATACTAATTCAGTTGAATCACCTGGCACGCCATCCTTTCCCTGACTATACAAAACTCGTGATTAAAGTATACTTATAACTTGTTCATGTGACCCTGGCTATCTCAAGAAAGCCACCATGTTGCGTATACTATGAAATAATTGGCTTTAATGGAGTTTCAAAGAGCATGGCGAAGAACTCACCCTCCCCCCCCCGCAACCCAAACAAGGAGGGAAATTCATAACAAAGAATATGTACACTGTCTTACCAGAGGATAGTCAGGGTTCATCGTTGACAAAGAGAATTAGTAGCAACCCATCATGATAAAACATCACGTGACAGGTTCAAGGTATCTGCAAATTACTCATTCTCCAAAGATCTTAAATGTGAAGGGCTACAGACTACGGCAAGGTACAAAGGTAGCCTGTCTAATTTCACTTATGCCTATTGATCAAGAAGTTTAATAATGTACTCTGTATGAATGAATACTTTCAACAATCATTGTCCATGACTCCATGGTGGACTATACAATCATGTGACCACAACCTCCGGCTTGGCATCAAATTCATTCCGCCGCCAGCATCTTCTTCTCATCACAGGGCTGCTCCAGCCATTATCTGGACACACTTGGGAGACGAAATTAATAATTGGCTTTATGCTTCCATTTTTAATTTAGAATCTATCTCAAAGCACTGCAACAATGGCCTGCCAACGCTGCCGACCCAGCCTCCTTTCTCGGCTGCAACTGCAACACACGGTTCCATTCTCTGCCTCTCGCACACGTCAGCTTCCAATTCACTGGAGCCAATTCCGGAACTACAGTGATGACAATAATTCAATATTCGCTACGCCGCCTCCCCCTTCTCCCAACCAACCTATCACTGTAACCTCACCAGCAACCCCCGACGTGTCCGAACCACCCAGTACTCCAGCGGAAGCTCCTATCAATGCGTCGCCCAAAAAGAAGAAGCGCACGCATTACGTTCCTCGTCTGGAAAGCTTCTGTCTCCCCGGAACGAAGTTGACTGGTCTCAACTACTTTAAGAATCAACCTGAGATTGTCGCCTTGGAAGACTCTGAATACCCGGATTGGCTGTGGGAATTGGTAGCCAAGAAAAGGAAGTACAAAACACTTGAGGAAATAGACCGAAGCAGTATGTATCTCCTGCTTTATGGACAATCCTTTTACAATGCTAACCGTCCTTCTAGCGTTGAAAATCTGGCAACAAAAGATTTATGACAAGAAGATGGCTGCTCGTCTCGCATCCCGCTCCCCTAGGTACCCTGTTCACCACCATGCCACTGACCTCGTTCCCGCGCACTATAATCGCACCCGCCGCCTTCGCGAAGCTACCGATGACCAACCGACCGGTGGCCAAGCGACTGGTGGCCAAGCGACTGGTGACGAAGCGAGCGGTGATACCCTGGCCGAAGCTACCGAGAGCCTTGAGATGTGCTCCGAGATCACAAAAAGCGCGAGAGAGGCGCGAAGGAAGGCCATTAAAGAGGCTAACTTCCTCCGCGGTCTCTAATTTGTGGGAACTCTTGACTTGATTTTATACCAACTTGTCCTGTCCCGTGGTGTTTCCAACAGGGATATGCGTGTACAATTGTGTCGACTGATTTTGATGTAGAAAGGCCCGCGCTCGAGGTATTTCAGATGTATTTTATGAAAATTTGTACTCATTTATAATTTCCAGGCAAGACGCGCTGAATGACATTTGCTGTTCTACCTGTGGAGCTCTTTCTATATTTCAACTGCTACGAGTCGCACATATTCGTGCATGCCTGAAGTTAAGCACAGCGATTTTAAAACTGACTATTAGTGAATCATATTTATTCTGCTCGGTTGCCTATCATTTAGGAATATCCCATTCCTTGGTTTCGCCCTGACCTTCGATCCATGGCAAGCACGCGTCCCAGAGCGCCTTCACCTCACCCTCTCCGGCACTCACCAGTTCTTGGAAAAGCGCGGCATGGCATTTTTCAACCCAAGCCAAGAAAGAAACGACCAGAATATCTGCATATCCCGGCTTTTCGCCCTCGAAGAAAGGCCCTTTCTTCCCGACTCTTCCTTTTAGCATCTGCGCCACAGGTTCCATTTCTGCCTTCGTGGCATCCATTATCTGCTGCCGCTCGCTATCCTCCTTTGGATACACCTCCGACAGAGGCTTGCCGAATATTTCCGACCGAGTCCTGATAAAATATTCTTGACCTCTAGGATCGAGCAGATCGGCAGTCTTAGGGATCAATAGGTGGTAACCTTTGGTAATGATGTTACTGAGGAGCTTGGTCACCGCGAGGGTGAGGGCGTAACTAGCATCGCCGGAGGGGAATAAAGGTGGAGATGGAAAGGTCTGATCCAGATGTGTGGCGATCGCAAGGGAGTCCATCAATACACCGTGGGCGTTCGAATCCACGGAGGACTTGTGCAGAATAGCGGGGAGGGTATACTGAACTCCCGAGGCGTGAGGGATGACGCCGTAATGGGAGAGTAAAGGAGCAATGTCCGGATAGGAAATGTAAGATTGCGTGTAGGGGATGCCCTTGAAGTTCAAGACCGCTCGGGTCTTGAATGTATTCACGGACCATGCTTTTGCTGGGCCTGGAGATCGGACGTCAAGTCAGTCGCCGGCATTTAAGACGACGGAAGACGTACCGGGAAGTGTTGAAGTAATGTCGAAGAAATGAACCGGGATGTCAGCCATTGTGGTTTTTTGGTACAGAGTAGAGATAGAAGAGACTTGGTAACTCTTTAGGTCGAGGGGCTGTTTTATGTTATGCTGCTGATATCACCCGAATTTTCAACGAAAGCTCTACGATTTTAGGGAGGTAATAGGTACTACTAGACTAGCGAGTCGGATGAAAGAGAGTGGAGTTCTATGACGCTCCAAACGGTCTTCTTCGTATCTCTCTCAATTCAATTGGGTACTATGGTTGATATCTTCTCCAGATACGGACGTACTCCGTAGTAGTAGTAGACTCAGAGACACCGTTCAGCGATAGTTATCGAGTGCTTTTACTAAATCACTGATCAGAAGAAGTCTCTCAGGTGATCTCTTAGTCATTCACGGACTGAGCTTGAAACCTAGAGTCAGCTGTCAGCTAAATCGAGACAAGCACTTTCAATCTCGTGACAAGATATCCATCAATTTATCCTCTCTTATTCCCTCCTCCTACTACTAGAATGAGATGTCACACTCATCTGTATCTTTGACTTGTCGCGGCTGTCTGGCTCCTTGAGAAAAGGGCGGTCTCTAGGGACACCGTTCTATTTCACAGGATACTCCGTACATACTCCGTACATTCAAAGAGATGAACTAGATTGGATATCTGATCAGATCGTTCAAGTTATTTCGGGGATTGCGTATCGGCTGATCAGTGATCAGAACCCAAATTAGCCCAAGTGGAGAGTGGACCAGAAAAGCAATGGTCAGAACTGCGCCAACTCAACACTTGTTCTTTTAGCCTTTGTCTCTCTGATATATAGACTACATATTTCGTCGTCCTTTTTCTCCTTCGTTTATTCCCTTTCTTTCTTTCTTTGTTTCCATTTCTAGTTCCACCGCTTTATCTACGCTTAAGGGTATCTACTCCGCATCGCCTTATATCGATTCATCGTTTTCCCGACTTGGCGGTAACACGAGGTGTCCCATCGTTACGTACCTTCGCGACAAGGAAACAAAAGAGGAAGAGAGGGGAGAACCAAAAAAAAAAAGAAAAGAAAAGAAAAGAAACGAAACGAAAACCAATGCCATTTGTGGTCTACTGTCAAATATTGCGCTGCACATAAGACTCGTATTTCATGCGCTGTGTCAACATCCATCCAACTGATCAAATCGTGGATAATGTCCGAACTCGCCGATCGAACTGATCAAATCACGCTTAATGACTCGTCGAGGTGTCAGGAGTCTAAGATCTTCCCAAAATTTACGCCTTTCCTTGCTTCGCAACTGGAAGTGATTTACAGCTCGCTCAGGTCCTTGTCCGACGTCGATTTCCTCCGAGATATTCAACATGAGCCCCCGAGTGACGGTGATGACCATGGGACTGCAGACCCCCTTGGCTCTTTAACAGCGTTTCAAACGTATATGGCCAGTCCAGCCTCTTCTGCACTGGGACCCGCCAAGCAGCCAAATTATTCAGCGCCTATTACTGATTATTTCATCTCTTCGAGCCATAACACTTACTTGACTGGGAATCAGTTCTACAGTGATTCAGACGCGAGCGCTTATATCAACGTATGCATACCCTTCAGTGTCGCACCCCCCTTGCTATTGAGGTGATTTCTGCGAGGATTACTTGATGTCCTTGGATTGAACGGTTCTCTGGAAAGAGTGTAACCATGCACCCCTGTGCCCGCCCTGTGCACTAAATGCCGCCTATAGTTTAATCCTTCACATCTAGGTGGCAGTAACTGATGGGATCATAGGTCCTTTTGAGTGGATGTAGATGCGTCGAGATTGATGTATGGGATGGCGAACGGTCCTCGGAAAGCTCATCGGATGATGATACAAGCCGTAGCAGTAGCGCCCCCAGCTCTGAAAAAAAGAAAAATGCCGTGTCAAAAACGGAAAGACTGAAAAGCATGGCCAAGCGGCACTCGCACTTGGGATCCATATCGTCCAAAATAGGGGGCATTCTAGGTCGTCAGGCTTCTTCCGAGGAGGCGTCTCCCGTCACCAATAGGCCAGTCGATCCTGAAATTGAGATTCCGCCTCTTCCAGAGCCCAAGGTGTTTCATGGCCATACCCTCACCAAAGAGACTACATTTCGAGATGTGTGCAATGCCATCCGTGATAGTGCTTTTATTACTAGTGATCTACCGGTGATTGTTAGTCTGGAAGTGCATGCGTCTCTAGAGCAACAGCAGGCCATGGTAGAGATTATGGAGGAGGCCTGGAAAGGAATGTTGGTAGAAGTCACACCCGAGAAGGAGGCGACTGAACCCCTGCCTGCACCAGAGGATCTGAAACGAAAGATTCTGATCAAAGTGAAATACGTGGCACCGACGGGCGAACAGAAAGACGAAGAGAGCGCGAAAGATAATGTCGATGAGCTTGAAGCACTCAAACAGCATGCCAATCAAGCTTATTCGAGTGGTAGTGCCCACAAGCCATCTGACCCAGCTCCAAAGAAACCTTCAAAGGTCTTACAGGCTCTGAGTAGACTGGCTATATTTACCAAGGGGTTTCACTTCAGTCACTTTTCACAACCAGGTAACTACTACTTCGATTGAACCTAGGAGGGACTGCTTTTAACGTTATGTGTAACAGAGGCAAAAGTGCCCGGACACGTGTTCTCACTGTCAGAAAGCGCGGCCCGGGCAGCGCACGCGAAGGATCCCGAAGCCTTATTTGAACATAACCGCAGGCACTTTATGCGCATCTACCCGTACGGATTCCGGGTGGACTCCTCGAACTTGGACCCCAGCTTCTTTTGGCGACGGGGTGCACAGGTAGTGGCGTTGAACTGGCAGAACCTGGACAAGGGAATGATGCTTAATAATGCCATGTTTGCTGATGAACAAGGCTGGGTCCTCAAACCGCAAGGGTACCGGAGCGCCGATGCACCTTGTACCGTCGTGCGTCGCCAACTCGACCTTTCAATCGAGATCCTTGCCGGCCAGAATATCCCCCTCCCCCCAGGTGATACCAACGAGAAGGGATTTCACCCCTACGTAGTCTGCGATCTGCATGTCGAAACGCCCGAGGAGAGTAGTTCTCTTCACGGGGAGGATGACACCGGGTCCGAGACGTCGGACTACAAACAAACGACCAAGAGTGCCACGGGGGTTAATCCGGACTTTGAGAGCCAGACATTTCAGTTTCCAACTTTAGCTGGGCTAGTCGAAGAGTTAACCTTTGTTCGGTACGTGTTTCTTCTCGGCGGCAGTTGCCCTCCGATACCCTAAGCGGGCGATCCAAGCCCCGTATCCAGCCTGGAATCATCCATCGCTAACAGACCCCCACAGATTTAAAGTCAAAGACGACGAATTCGGACGCGATTCCATGGCTGCCTGGGCCTGTATCAAACTGGATCGCCTCCAACAAGGCTACCGTCTGATCCACCTGTACGATTGTTCCGGCGCGAAAACCGACGGCGTCCTGCTGGTTCGAATCATCAAACGGATCGCCTGAACTTGGTTGTGTCTGATATTCCCTCATCCTCCGAATCCCGAGTGGCAAGGGGGGAAGCATTAAACCACAAACAAAAAAAGAAAAGAAGAGAAAAGAGAAGAGAAGTAAAAAAAAAAAATAAAAATTTGCCCACCGTACGGAGTAGACCTTGTAGATAAGCTAGACAGCGTCCAAACGCATATGCATATGACCCCTGAATTCAAATCAGTGATTTTGGTGCTGTACTCCGTACTCCGGCCTCACCTTTTCGCTGACTCTTACCCTGACTAGCCAGTCCTGCACTACGCTCAATAGACTCGCCAATGGGCCCCCTTTTGGCGCAAACATGACTTAAGTGGTTTTACTTAATAGACCAGTTTTAAGTTGATTTGTACTCCGTAGCGAGAATCCATCTCCACAAATACTATGCAAAATTATCTAATAGACTGGGTACATTCCAAATCAGCTGCCAAGTTAAATTTAGGTTATGTATACCATCTCCACTTGGGGATTCTTGTCCAGGGTGTATGCGGGTTCTAGTAGGTATTCTACTCCGTACCTAGTAGGTCTTCTACTCCGTCTTCTACTCCGTCGTCTCTCTTCTTTTTCTCCCGGATTTTTTTATTCCCTTTTCTTTCTGTTCTTTTGTTCTTTCGGTGTCGCACAGGAACGAACCAGAGAAAACAAACAAATAAATAAAACAATCAAGAAATACAGAAATCGTAAAACCTCATCTCACCGTGATGATTACACCCTGATATATGAGGGGTAAACTGAGAATGGAAGGATAGGAATAGCCGGAGCGATGCTGATTTGATAGATGATCATTAGAAGGGCTCGGAGTCGACCTGTCACTTTTGATGAATATCGATAGGAAGGAGTTGCCCTGGGGGATCCGACACTACTACGGAGTAGTTTAACGCATGCCAGCGACTTGTTAGTCCCAGAAATCTCTGTTCAGGCATTGCAATTAGACTACCAGTCGCCAGTCAACGCCAACGGTTTAACAAACGGTGCGACTTCGAATCGGGAAGCAGCCAAGCGTCGTACAACACTCGTTGTCCTGCAAGATACCGGAGAATAAGTGCTGGTCCAGCTCGCAGATTCGAACCCGAAATCCCTGCGGTGGGGCGGTCGTTCTATGTATCCAATATTCCAATTCCGGTTAATTCCCCAGCCAGAGATGAGAAATATTTTCATCGACACGACATAAGCAACCGTAGCGGTGGGGCAGAGATACTGATAGAGTTCAGTTTCGCAACCCAGACCGGCGGCAATCTGCAGGTGGCTGAGTGGACTGAATCTAAGAGGGGGAAAGGGGAAAGGGGGTTTGCCAGTGTCTTCCATTGTTGAAGCTCTCATCGGTGATCACCCCATCAGTACCCGAAGCACCGGCACTGATCTACACAGAAACTTGTCCAGGGTGCAAGTGAGTCGCCTTTCGATGATTGGTTCGTTTCGAGGATGACTGCATATTTTAAAATATAGTCAAAAAGTAAATGGAAAAAAAAAAAAAAAAAATTAAATCAATCCAGAAATTTGAAATAGTAAATGAAGATAGCGACCTTGCACAGTCCGGCACACAAAGTCAAAGGTAATAAAGAGAGAAAGAGAGGGGTGACGAATAAAGAAAATTCAAGAAGAAAGAGAATGAGAGAGAGACTCGGACAGAGAGACAAAGACTGCTGGTACCGAATGCCATGTCTTGTCCCACGGGGTCAGGCTGTCAGCAAACATCATACATACATTGGTGCTCGGTGGGGCCTGGGACCAAGTCGCTAGAGAAGTCAGGGCTGACGTTCCACTTATTTCCCTGCAAGCAATGTAAACCTCGGTTCAAACGGAGAACAGGGGCATATGTATGATGTACCAGGGGGGGAAACCAATAACCGATTTTAGACCGATTCAGAGTAGGATATTGTGATGTGTGGATGTGTGTTGTGTACCCCCAATTGTAAGCTGACCAGAGACCCCCTCAACTCCACAACTAAATTGGAACCGAGTATAGTACGGAGTACTCCGTAGATGTGAGGTAGACTCGCGCTGGCCTTCCCAAAGTTGATGAGTGACATGTAACTGTTGGTGACACAAGTGCTCAGTCCATTGTGCGTGGGATAGATCGCGTGCCATTCCATAATGATTCGCAACCAGTCACATTTCAGGGTTCAAAGACTTGAGGGGACCCTGGTGGCCCAGATGGACGGTTTACCTCTCCATGGTTAGCTGCATAAACGGTTTCCAAAATATACGCCGAAGACGTTCCTGTTTCCCACGCAAGGGTATTCCTTTGCTCTTTCCCATGCGCTTCCCCCCTCTTCGCATAATCCGGACCCGCTTTGGAGCTTGGACACGTATGTAGAAAGAGAAGATCACACTCGTTGAAATGCAATGCTTGTCATGAACGGCTATATCCGAATAGTTTAGCCTCGACATGACATGTTGGGTTTGCAAGGATTCCTATATGCATACTGTCTCAATGTATTGGGTGTAACTAATGTTGCCAACCCATCAATCGATCGATCGACCCTGATATGGGGTTCTCCCGGTGACTCTTGTGAAATTTCGGACCCCAGTGAGGGTCGTTGATCCATCGAACGCCGCCGAAGTATATAAGGACGGGAGACTGGCGTCGAAATCAGATTAAGCTCTCAGCAACCAACAAGACGCGCGCCAGAACTTGAACTCTGTTGACATTCTCTCTCTCTCTCTCTCTCTCTCTCTCTTTCTTTCTCTCTATTTTTTTTTTTTAAACTTTGATCACCATCAATCTTCGGGAACTGGAAAGACCTTTCACATCTCGGAGACAACCAACCACCATCCTCCCTTGAACTTAACTAGAGTACGGAGTGATAGCATAGTCATCATGCCGGTGAGTGCTGACGACAAGGTTTTCTGTCCGAGAACGCTTCTGACCGTATGCGATACATCCATTATCATCAGATGCCAGGAAAACGCTGTCCAGAATGCGAGAAGGATGGGAACGTCACATGGGTTATCCCTGGAAAGGATTGTCATGTCTGCGGTACGCCTGTTGAGTGATCGTGCTGGGTAAGCTTCAACAACCAACCATATAGAAAGTGCATTGACTTGTTGGATATCCATACTAACCATTCCCATGACAGACAACTCACAGGCCATAATCAATCCGGGGTAACTTAGGTATCTCGTTCTCCAGGGGAAAAAGGAAAACACAGATGCCACCCGCTTCGAATATAATCCTTAACCCCCCCCTCCCCCCCCACATCGCCCTTTCTTTTCATTGTTCCCGGGAGGTGGAACAGATGGGTGGGATGTTCAGGGACGATAGCAGTGAAACCCCCTTTACTCCTCTGGCCGGAGCCCTTAATATGGGATGGACCACAACGCTGGAGAAATCTTTTGGAGAGAGGGAATCAGCACGATAGTATGGGATATGTAGGAACGGAATGCAATAATAATTACACATGAGCAGGTCTTTTGCTCAATTGATGAGAGATATAATCCGTAAAGCCGAGGACAATTGTAAAAGAGTGGGAGGGAAGAAGAACGGGAGTTACAACTTGGAAGACTGGACAAGTGACTCCTTCCCAATTTGGCATTGTTAACTACTACTACTACTACTACTACTACTACTACTACTACTACTACTACTACTACTACTACTACTGTTGCTACTACTACTACTTATATGCATAACCCTACCATGGAGGTATAACCCCCTCAAAAACGAAAGAAACAATATCCGTCCAATGAAAGCAAGCAAAAGTATATCCTCCACGTGATAGCCCCAGCAATGGAATGCTGCCTCAGGTACTGACGTTGTACAGTACATACATTGGATCAAAAGAGGTAATCTTCTAGAATGCAACGATCCAACGACCGTCGACCCCGCAAGAATTCAACGAAAACCATTCAGCCAAACTCGACACCTCCATTATAGATTTACAGTGGAGAAAAAATGACAGAAACAAAAACATACCCTATCGGAACCCGTCGTGAATGCGAACGTCTTGTCCGAGACTGGGGTTTCCAGCATATCTTCACCTGGACTGATGGGAGGTATGTATGTCTATTGATGACCCTTTCTCTCGCTGAGAACGCTCGGTGAGAGAATGGATGGGCTTCGACTGACTTGTGCGTGCTGGATAGCAATGCATATTACCCGCCTCATAGACATGCGGGGTTGACAACCCATCTTATTCGACAGGGTAGTCTGACGATCACGTATCCGGAGGACAATGCGCGATTAAATGATGGAGAGGTTAAAAAGGAGACATTCGGGGTTGGTGCTCGGGTTGATGTGCCGGGTGACAAGTTGCATGAGGTGTGGATTGGGGATGATGGGTGTGAGTATGTGATTGGAGAGTAGAATCGTTTGGATATGACATGTATGTACTGTACAGATATTGGGGGATATGATTGATGAGGTGTTGATGTGTTGATGTGTAAAAGCTGCTTCTATTTCATTCCGGCTTGGCCGTCTAACTCTCTAATTCTAAACGAAGTGGTATCACAAAGCCATTTAAATCATAACACCAGTACCCATGATCCCATATCCATCATGGGCTAGTAGCTCACTCTGCCTGTTTATTAATAGATGAATGTAAAATCAAGTCTATGAAAAAATTAGCAAAAGGCACTGCCGACGAAGCCAAAGAGCTGCATACCGTTTATTGCCCAAGTGCTTGTTAGCTGCCAGGTATTCTTCCCTCTCGGCACTAGACATGACATCCCATTTTTCGGCATTCTTCCTATATAGATCAGGATGTATTAGTATCCCTCCCCCCCGGGGTAAACCTCGACGGTTCTAGTAGAAAACATACTTGTTGCGCCATATGTAATAGTACTTGGCTCCAATGAATACAGCCATGCTCCATACCGTCAACGCAATGAGAACTTTGTTTCCGGTGCGATAGTACGGTTTGTCGTTTTGACGATAGATCTAGAAGCTCATATATCAACATTGACTCGTGAGGAGGGCTGGGGATGGAAGAGTCCACTTACATTGTTGGCGATGATATTTGACGCCTGAACCATCATGTTGTAAACTGCGCTGGCAACCGTCCTCGTACGAACCGTGCCTGCGTTTCGAGAGGTCATAGAGACAATGATGGCGTGTACATAAGGTGCTCCGATCAGTAGAACACTAAGAACCCACCGAGCCCATGGACTGGCGTGGTCTGGTAAGGTCTCAAGTGCGATCAAAAGAACCAAACACCAAAGCATAGACGCGACGCCCAGAATCAAGCGCTGGTAAAACCGTTCTGAGATCCATGTCCATACAAGCAGATTGATAATAAAGATCACATAAGCTGGGATAGTCAGAAGGTTCGTCTCGAATGTACCGAAGCCCAAAGACTTCAGCTCTAGAGTGATGTAGCTTGTTGCCGGAGTATTGGGGATCATCCAAGTTAACCCTAACAAGTAGATGGGCCACATATCGTAATCGCAAAACGCCTCCCAAAGCATCTTCGGCGTCACAGCCTGTCGGTTGTGCATGTCTCCCTTGCTCGGATCATCGCGGAGGACTCGGTTGACCATAATTTTCTCTTCACGTTCGTTGAACCAGCCATCCTTGCCGCGGAATCCGCCTTTGGTCTGAGTAGGTGATGCCGGCATCCAGAACACCGCAACAATCGCGATAATGCCTGTTATAAGGCCTTCAAAGGCAAACAAATACCGCCAACCACCTGTACCGTCGGGCCTGCGCACATGTAGAAATCCATATGCTAAAAATGCACTGATAATGGAGGTCCCCTGATAGGAAGTCCAGAAATAACTCAATCGGATAGGTAACTCCTTAGATTTGTACCAGAAGGAGAGAAAGAGAATAGTGTCCGGGATGCTGCCAGGTGTCAATAGAATAACAAGTGAAGTATCCAGATAAACTTACAAACCACCCTCGAAAAAACCCAGCAACGCTCTGCACACAAAGAAAGAGGCTTTCCCCGAGAGGAATGCTTGGAGTGCAGCGATTAAACTCCAGCAGAACATTTGAATTGGAATCCACCGATCTGGTCCTATTTTCTTTGAGATCAACTGGGATGGGAGTTCCGCAAATAGAAAGACGAGATAGAAGATCGTTTGGCCGGTGTTGTAGTCGTTCGTGTTCATGCCCAGGTCATCCAGCATATTATCGGACATCGCTTGGATGATATTGCCTCGATCCAGTTGTAGCGCAAAAAAGGTGACACATGCGAATGTACAGACTCGCAGATCAATCTGTCGTCTTTATTAGTTCCACCCAGCCTGAACGAGAAGCTATTCCAGTAGTACCTTTCGTATGAGCTTCTTCTCTTCCTGCTCTTCCCACTCAAAATCCGGATCCCAACGATGAATGCCTTCATACTCGTCGATCGGTTTGTAATATCTCGGGTCTTCAGTGGTATCAAAAGCGTACTCACTTATATCCTTGGCCCGCTTGCGCGCAGGAATCTTGAGCGTCTCAGAGGATGATCCTGCTGAGACTTGATTCGAATCGTCGTTTATTGTCTGGGGATTCACGGTGGCCACTTTGCAGTCGTCGGAGGCCATTTTGCCTCTGTGATTAGTCCGTAGCTGCGGCACTTATCCATCGAACTTTATGGCGGGAATGGGGAAGCAGTTGCAATTTATGTGAGGGTGTTGCAGGCCATCAAGAAAAGCTTAGCTCTCAGCTCTGGCTAGTGTTTGTATCACGGCATCGCAACTTGAAACTACGCGACCACCATAGGCTCTGCGTGGCTTTTCAGAACAAACGGGGACTAGTAAAGCGTAAAGCCTAAGATGCTAATTTTTTGAACATCTCGGTCTCATCTTTTGGATGGGGACGTGATAGGATTCTGCAGATCACGGCCAACATCCGCCTGCGTGCGGGACTCAGCCAAACGCCATGGGCTGCTGAAGCTTTGATAAAATGTTGAAGTAAGATTTGATTGTATTGGGCCAATAATCCAGGACCCACAAGGGGCTGCAGAGTGTCCATTATCACGCAAATCCAACGGCACTGACATTATGAAAGGCGAATCATGTCAACGCAGAGACAGGGATATCATTTCTGGACGGGTTAGCAAGTATTGATAGTCGACTGTAATAAGGGTCTATAACCATAGAAAGGATTGGTTGATCGGCAGCCTGTCTTGCAGAGATAATTTCATCATCAAATTAGCTTATGGTGAAATATTTCACCATCATCACAACATTGGAGCGAGCCCTGATTGGCAACTAGCCACTATCGCAGCATAAGCTGTTGTATTACTCCGTAGATATCGCTTATCTAACCAACCAATTTCTTCAGATCTCACAGACATATTGAGTGGAGAGCGTAACTGCTGTTTTGCATTTCTTGGCCCTCATTAGATGCGAAGGCCACCAATGTCACCGCAGTACATAAGCCGGGTGGTTCTTCGAGGGCGTAGGTGTAACATGATAACTCCACAAATTGAGGTCGATAGATTTGCAATTTGGGGTTTGCCGTGGGTTGCGCGAATGGGGAGAGTTAGCACGCCATATCTGAACCTACCACTAGAGCTCCGTGAGGCCGAATCCGCGTACAATCCTCACAAATCTTGTTCTCATCACTCCATCAAATCATTTTACTCTGTGCAGTACGTTGCTTGTCGCAGAAATCGTTTCGATCAACCCCGCGTGCCGCGCATGATAAGTACTTCAGAGTACTAGGATGTGCAATGAGACATATCACGCAAGTATTGCACAATCAGTAGGCACCAGATGGATCATCGGGTGATTCGAATGTGGTGAAATGTATATAGTATCTAGGAGATTACCTCTGACATCAGATCAGTGCTTCAAGTCAATTTGAAAGAGCTTCAACTTTTGAGCAAAAATTGACAAACATGGCTCCATCTGTAACCGAAATCTCTTCACTCCGCCCGACACCAAAGACCTCTCTCGGGATCGATGGTGGTTTCAACAAGGAGGTCGGGGTAGGATACCGTGAAACCTACCAGCATGATAACGAGATCAAAGGAACCGCAAAGCAGCCTCCGGCCTCTTTTCCCAACTATCTCCCCGTCTGGGACAATGAAACAGAAAAGTATGGAATTCTGATATTGCTCCGCCAGTTGTCGCTTGACAATCGGTGTTAACCATCTGATAGATACCCCCCACTTGAACCCTTTGAGCACTTCGACCATGGCAAGCATGCCGACCCAACTTTCCCCGATCTCTTCCCCGAGGGCAAGGGGGAAGTGGAGGAGCTCACGCCAACCATCGGCAGTGAAGTCCGTGGTATCCAACTGAGTCAGTTGAGCGATAAGAGTAAAGACCAGCTGGCTTTGTTCGTCGCCCAGAGGAAAGTTGTTGGTATGTAAAAAGAAATATCATGAAGACACCATTCTGATAGTGTTTGCTGACGGGATTCCTTCCTAGCTTTCCGGGACCAGGACTTCGCTCAGCTTCCCATCGAGAAGGCCCTTGAATTTGGTGGTTATTTCGGTAGACATCACATTCATCAGAGCTCTGGAGCACCGAAGGGCTTCCCCGAGATTCACCTCGTGCATCGTGGAGCGGACGACACAAGTGGTTCTGAATTACTGGAAACTCGCACGAACTCGGTCATCTGGCACTCTGATGTTACTTTCGAAAACCAGCCTGCCGGTACTACATTCCTATACCTACTGGATGGCCCGACAAGTGGCGGAGATACTCTTTTCTGTAATACGGCGCAGGCTTACAGACGGTTATCGCCCGAGTTCCGCAAGCGACTGCATGGCCTGAAGGCTGTTCACTCTGGCGTCGAACAGGTCAACAACAGCTTGAACAATGGGGGTATTGCAAGACGTGATCCCATTACGACGGAACACCCAATTGTCAGGACCCATCCCGTCACCGGGGAGAAAGCCCTTTTTGTGAACCCACAATGTGAGTCCAAACTTGGGAATGGTGAGATTATTACTAAAGAACTAACACAATAATTAGTCACGCGATACATCGTTGGCTACAAGAAAGAGGAGTCAGAATTCCTCCTCAAGTTCTTGTATGATCACATTGCCTTGTGTCAGGACACTCAGACTCGTGTCAGGTGGCGACCAGGAACTGTTGTCGTCTGGGATGTAAGTATAGCTGTGACTACTCATTTTTTTTATCCAATAGTTGGTGTTAACAGCTTTCTAGAACCGTGTCGCCGCACATAGTGCCATTTTCGATTGGAAGGATGGTCAAAGACGCCATCTTGCAAGAATAACACCCCAGGCGGAAAGACCATACGAAACACCATTCGAAGGGTAGATGGACCAGGAGGAGCCTATACCCTTGTTTATGTTTTGGGACCGGCAATGGAAACACGAAGGAGATGCCGAGACATCATGATATTATAAATAGAAGCGATCTACGATTTGGCGGATGAAACACCATCCAGGAGCCTGGGCTCTAAGGGATGTAGAACAGTTAGGTAACTTTTTCAATGACTTCTCAGTCTCAGATTATATTCCGTTCAAGTCTGCCTGGACCCTGTTGAGAAATAATAATAAACCTGGGCCTTTCACCTTCCCAGTTCGTCGCAAATCTTCGCATCGGAAAGGTACGAGGGTTGATGGACTCGGTTGGCCAAGGGGCCGTTCAATCGAATCACGATGGTATACTGCTGGAGATGTCTTGTGGTCTTTCGTCAGAAGGACTAGGAGGAATTATCATAATGGTTGGAGGTGCCATGCAGGAACCCGACGAGCCCTTCTGATGGAGTCCAAGATTCGCAAATTCGGCACCCATACTTTCGACATGGTCTTGCCTGGCGGGCTTCTCGGACGTGGCTCTTGAAGAAGGTGAGTGAACAGGATATTCAATTGACACGTCCTCCAAATGTTCCCAGGTGACATCATCCTCGTCGTTGTGATTAGTTGCTGTCGGGCGTTGTAGGTCTCGGCTGTCAGTTGTCATTTAGAGAACGAGTATCGGCAGGAGATCAAAGTTCAAGTGGATTGATCTATTGTATAGATAAAGAAAATCGAGATTGATTCCATAGGCTGTTGGTCGCGAAATGGTCTTTTCTATAAGGAGATGCATTAGAAGCTAGCTAGAAGAATGAATGGCTTTAAGGAATACCAAGGTGACAATTGCAAGGGAGCAACAGAATATAAGCCATGAAGCAGAAGAAAGTTGGCTCACTCTGGAATGGGAAGGTAGTCCGGTGACATCCATTCTTAGAAGAAGGCACCTGACCACAAACGGAACGGACCGCATACCAACGTACCTTACTGAGCAAATTGTTCTTCTCAGACATTCTCTGACCGGTCAAATCGATGCATAATGCCAACCTTCCATTCTCGAAACACCCTTGCTGACTGGGGCAACATCTCGTTTCTTCTCTTCAAAGTCTCTGAAACTGCCGATAAGACACCGGGTGGGAGTTGAAGTTCCTCTAGGGATAGCGATGACGCCTTGCCACGACCAGGATGAAGCATCTCATCTACATCAGTAACATCCTGAAACAAGATTTTCATGGCCCGTTGCGCAGTGATGCTGTGATCGGAGCACGAATTCGAATACCGCATGTCCGGATTGAAAACCCAGATCTATACATCAATGAGCCACAGGCACGGATCGAAAGTGAGGCGGGATTGAGAGAAAATAAATCAACATACAAATAGTCCATTCCCTTCGCCGCAATGAAGAACAAATCGTCGAATGTTCTCTCTCTCAATAAGCTCCAACAATTGAGCTGCTACAACCGTCTCCATAGGGTGGCTTTCCCAAGACGGATCTTCGTTCTCACCTTCTGCCGACTGTCTGCTTACAGATAAGCCGGTTTTAAATAGTCGCCATCCTTTGGCAACAGGGTCCTCGACTCCTATTAGGGCATCGCAATTCTCGCAAAGCAATTCCGTCTGTACCTCTGTGGAAGAGGCTATCATGCTCTTCTTTTCAACCTGAAAGAATACCTTTATCAGCAATCCGGTCCTGTACACAAAACTGCACACTTAATAAAAGCAGAACGACGTGCTTTGGTTATGGAATGTATATGTAAGCCAGCATTGATTGTATTCGTGAGACTACAGTCTACTATCTGCTTCTTTACCGTCACATAATGGTAAAGGTAACTGAATTTGGGATTGAGTCACCTAAGATGCTGCTTCCCATATGTATGTACCTCGTTATAATCACGTCGACCCCATGGCTTTGGGTAAGCAGACTGAATCGACGGAGAAATGAGGCGAGGCCAAATCTTGGTCCCAGACTAAACACTCTAAACATCAAACAGCAAACACAGCGGAGTGCGAAATCCATCACGAAGAGGATTCCTGCACCAAACCATGATGCCATCCGATCTTCGTTAAAGATATGTTAAGTCACAATAGAGACCAAAACGCCGTATATATAGGGCAATTGTATCGAAGACCAAAGCATGGTTATGAAATGGCCTCCTTCTTTTTGGCCCACGCCGTGCGTTGAATAGGCGTTGGGTAAAGGCTTGGCATAGGGTGTAGAAAGGAAAACTAACGGTTATCCTAATCAAAAATCAGAACAAAAAAGCTATTCATGCTTACCTGTTTCAAGCCGCTACAGTCAGGCTCTGTGATCAGAAAAGTCGCGACATCCACTAGAATGGTGCCTGGAGTTGCGACAACCTGATTCGCAGCACCATACCCCTTCACCGTAGCATTTGAGTCTTCAGCCGTAACGCCATTTATATCATCATGATCGTGTCCCTCATGAGAATCCGGCTTATGACAATGCCAGAAGTCCATCATCTCAGCCCAATTCCCGCTGGGCAAATCCTTCCATATCCACCCCTGTATACCTTTCTTCCCAGAACCAGAGTCACACGACACACAGGAGTCGAGGAGAGTATTACTACAATGGCGACAACGAAGCCTAGTAGAGTAAGTCATGTCGGTCGCCGTCCACGGCACAAAGCTATCCATGTATTCTTCTCTTGATGGCAACGAATTATCTTCATTATCGATCTGCATTCTGAACGAGT
This sequence comes from Aspergillus coremiiformis, assembly GCA_009193565.1. NCBI lineage: Eukaryota > Fungi > Ascomycota > Eurotiomycetes > Eurotiales > Aspergillaceae > Aspergillus > Aspergillus coremiiformis. Next base: position 35,447 of record ML739176.1, on the reverse strand, counting down.
ATTCATGTTGACCGTGTCCATGATCCCTAGCATCACCAGTTCGCCGCCCAGCAATGCTCAAGGCCCGCCGAGACGCTTCGGTAACACGAGCGGGTAGCTTGATCGTGTCCGAGACATGTTCGTACGGCGGTTGAAGAGATACGATAATTGCGCGGCGCGAACCCGATAGACAGATCTCTGGTTGAATATTTTGGGATTGAACCGCGGCGGGGACCGATATATAGAGAGTAATATGGCGGATGTTGGGGAGGAGTTCGGCGTGTAGATAGAGAGACACGGGTTCGTGTTCTTGCTGTGTTGCGGACATACTGTGGTAATAGGTGCAGATTTATTGGATTATTGTATTGCTCATTTCCTTAGTTAGTATAATTTTGGTTCGGATCAATCCTTCAAGGTAAGCGTAGACAATGTGATGATTGAATTTTTGCTTGAACTAGGATCAAAAGACCCTGGGCTCGGATTGAATCACGTGGTGTCATATGTGGATTGATGCCTCAGGTGTTAATATTGTAGCCATTCATGTAGTTTGGAATATGAAGGGAAATATTAAATAGTAACTTGAAGATATTAAAGACAGTGGCCGCCTATCGTAAATATTCTGATAAGAATAAGAGGCATCATATTCAATTTAAATTGCGACGCGCGAACAGGAGTCGTTTGCCTGACCCAATACTTTCCTGGAAGACGTCACAGATTGCCAGTCAAAGAGGGTGCAAAAAAGATGATATCGGATATGATGTTGCCAATTAATTAAGTGATATAGTCAATTTTGGGCGAAAGCAACCAGAGAAAAACCAACATCTCATAAAGCAAATCCACCCCAACCATTGAATTCCTCACCAAACTTGACAGCCGCTTTCAAATAGTATGATTCCGGATCTCCCCATGTCGCAGCAGCTTCCCTACACGCGCGAAGTGCCTTGACATAATGTGCATCTGTCGAATATTCACCCTTCACGGCCTTTTGCGCCGTCCATTTCCAATCTCTGCCTTCCAACTTATAGTCCTTAATCTGGTCGAGTTTGATTTCTGGCCGTAGCTGCGCGATGTATACAACCAGAGTGAGAAGCCACCACTGCCTGACGAGCGAGTATTGAAAGCGTGTCGGGATTAATGGCAGAAGGATCCGGACGGCATGGCTGGTTGTTAAGGTATGGACAAGGAAGAAGTCATACTTGTCCGACGTCTGAGATTGGGTGGCAGTTAAGAGAGCCACAGCAAGTTCCTGACTCTCGCGGAATTGCTCCACAGGGTTCTCAATCTTCCATGCGTTCCAGTGGTTGAGGAGCGCGGCTTCGTGGTGGCGAAGGATGGTGTCAATGTTGTCGTCGCCTGGAGTCCCGAAGAGGCCGTTGAACTGCTTGTCGGCCCGTACCTTGTTGAGAACATCGAGCAGCGAAGTCGAAGAGTAGAGGGACTCCGCCTGTGAATAAGAAAGATCGTCGAGATATTTGTGCATTTTACCGTAGCCCGTAGCTGCCAGAGCCAGGGCTTCCATGGCGACTTCGCGGCTGGACATTTCAAATGCATAGCCAAGATGGATCAAGGGGTGACCGACTAAAGGCTGTCAGTATTGAACCGGTTAGGGGAATACTCGGTGCTATCGTACTGCCATCCACAAGAGAATTAAACAACGGTTCTTTTCCGGAAAAGAGATAGTCTACTACCACTCGTTTCCAATCATATGCGTGGCGGACAAGTTCATCTTCAAAAAAGTCAATAAATGCTCTTTGATATCTAAAGTAACACTTGGTTAACCTCGTCCACTGCACAGATTATCCTTAGGATCATGAACACAGCATAGATACATACTCTCGATGACCCAAGTAGTCTCTCCAGTCATAAGCACTGATCTCACCTGGAGAATCAACCCAGGGATCCAAAAGCTTAGACTCGGCCTCGTAGATGCGGTGTAGGTCATCCGCATCTGCACCCTGCAGAAAGGATGAGCTCAATATCTACATGGGGTCAGCGCTGCTTCTCATATGAATGATAATATTGGATTGATTGCGCAGCTTACATGCGGCATATGATTGTGGAACTTCCGCTCGTTGTACAATACGGAATAGTTGGCGTGGTTTAACTTGAGCAAATGTTTTAAAGCCCGAGCCGGCTTTTCATGCGCGGTATCAATCTCATGAATCTTAACCGATGGGATATCGATCAAAGTTTTATCGCGCCATGGTAGGACGCTTTTTATGGAAGGTAACGAGATCGATAACATAGCTATATCGGCAGAGTGAGCACTATGGCTCTTTTGATGTGTAGAAGGGCCTCCTTCGTAGAGTCCAGTTTTGAGTAGAAGCTGTGTGTTAGCGACCTTCAGCACCTTGTATCTCTTTAAAATGTTCGGCTCCTATATATTAATAGTATCAGTGATTCTGGTGGGGAAAGGAAGTTGTTGGGGCAAATTGTGGTCCTGGTGGCCTGGTGGCCTGAGGGCTTAGGCTATAGCTGACGTCATAATGTACCGTACTCCGTATCGGTCCTGAATGGCTTACTTAATTCCTTTCTAGCTTGACTACTCCGTACTAGTTAGTATACATACATTTCTGCTGGATTTCTATCTTCTAATTGTATAATATTTTCTTATTTAGCACCACTTTTCGTGTTGGTTTCCACAGTGTGCTCCTCTCCAATTACCCCTGCTATGACATCCATATCAACCCGCGGTCCAATGAAGTTTTTACGACCATCAATAGCCCATTGGAATGTCGAAATAATAAGGATAATGCCAAAAGCGGCAACGCAGTAGTCTGGTAAAGCGTTCCCAGTCAGCGGTCTCTTCGGTAGGAGATTCATATATAATCGGCGACACTCACTCATACTGCTACCGGTTGCAGGCAGCGCAGGGGGGAAGAGAAAGAGCACTGTCGTGATGGTGATGTAGACAAGAGAAATCTATCAACAATATTAATTAACAGCTCCATCCTAATTAGTAGTACCGGCCGGACGTACCAGGTTGGCGATCCAGCCCACAGTATTTGGGAGAACAAAGGACCGTTCAGGCAGCATATTCCGCCCACGTAGACAGTGTACTGCAATCGGGATACCGTATGCGACGTCAAGCATTACTACTGACGATGAGATAATAGCATTGAACGCACTGCTCGGGTTAGTAAACTATACGATGCGCTAGAATCTGGGAAAAGCCTGCCTTGAAGAGCCAAGGAAAATAAGCCCGAAGACAGTGACAGCGGTAAGAGTCAGGTACAAGGCGTTTAATGGGACATTGAGCTTCGAGTGAACCTTGCAAAAGAATGGGGAAGCCGGGAGACCACCATCTCTATAAATCTTCATCAGTACACCGTTAAAGAAGATATTACACTGAGATTGATAGACTTACCTTGCAAATGCGTAGATCATACGGCTACTAGTTGTCATGATACTAGTGGCTGCGAACAGGATACACACAAGGGGAAACCTTTAGAATATCGGCATTGGTTAGTAGCAAGACACCCATTTCAGTGGGAGGCATAGGAAAACATACATTAGAAGACAGATGGACCCGGCATTATTGCTGGTTGCATCCTTGAAAATCTGGAGGAGACATCCTGCAGCAGAATCGATGACGGTATAGATGTCACCCGCAACAAAGAGGAGCACAATCAAAAAGATCAAGCCTGTCACGGTACCAATAGCCACACATCCTATCATGATCCGGGGGCCCAAGACGGAGGGGTTGGGGATCTCTGCATTGCAGTCAATCAGTGCACGAACTTTTCACTTATTTTGCCTATTTCTCCTACCTTCGATCATATGAGCAACTCCATCCTATACCGTAATCAGCTTCTGAATGTTGATCTAAGCGAAAGGTAGCTACTTACAAATCCTGTGAGACCGAGTCCACCTTGGAGAAGCTGCATCTCAGTTAGAAAAGATTTCGTCATCGGGTACAATGTGCATAACATACACCAAGCAGCCAAGCAACACCATCCGGCCCTGTAGTTGATTAGCATTCGCCTAAATAAACAGAAGGTGATTCATACATTCTGTCCTATTGATGAACTTTCCAAACACAAACCTAAATTGGTCAGTAGAATTTCTCACAAAAATAAATATGACATGTCATCCTTACTCTCCCGAGTTATAGTTGGGCGACGAGCACGCAAGCAACGTTATCGAAATGATAGTAAATCCGGACAGGGACCAGATGACTCGAGTCATGTAAGCAACCCTCGACAGCGAAAAGATACAAGAGGACACGTCAACTTACAGGCACCCTTATTGAGATAGGGAAGGCCATTGTTCATGAAAGCATTGATGATAAATGCAACAAGATTATAGCCAGTATAGATCAAGAACTGATGCCAACGTTGCGCTTCATACGTCTAGCGAGAACAATTAACGAGTGAGGTCATTGCAATTGTTGTGATCCTTACTGGATGCATTAAAGAGATTACACCCAGAATCAACTGGCTGCCCAGCAGCCCACCGGTGGCAGTTAATGCAAGCTAGACCGATCAGCACTGAGCCTAATATCAGATATTAAGATATGTCGCGTCGACCTACCCAGCCAGAAACATTGGCCCAGCCAGTGATCCATGAAAGGATAGGCATCCATCGTTCCCACGAAACTTGCTAATGTTCAGCATCTGGTAGGGTGGAGACAGAATGCTGTCAAAATACTTACTAACTGTTAAACGGGTAAGTTAGTGCAGGCTCAAAATTTATAAGTTTGCCCTTAGGGTCTGTAGTTCAAGTCGGTAGATACTCACCTGCAACCCAATGGTATTGCCCACCAGCCCTAAGTTCACAAGTCAGACGAGAGAGTAGCTTAGACTTAGACAAGACGTGCGGCGTATTACTCACGTGGGATACGCGGATAAAAATTCGGCAAGCGAGGCTGCTATACAAAGATTACATACACCAGCTGTAACCAAACCTGTATGAACCTATGTTAGTACAGAATTAAGACAAAGAGAGATACTCTCAAGAGAACGACAAAGGAGAGGAATAGTAGTATCTTACCCCAGACCACGCTTACACAGCCTCCGGATGGGAGACTAAGAGATAAGCTTGCTGATAGAGCGGTCCAAGACTGCAACCAGGATTAAAAGTTAATTAACGGTATATTTCCCAGGTCCGGTACCAGTGGCTTCCAGGACGGTGTACTGAGTCCCTGCAGCATCGACTACAACCGGGCCGTCCAATAGTGAGGGCTCCTTGCATTTGATCACATACATTTAGAATCGCAAAAGCCAGGCCTAACATTGACCTAAAGTTAGACACATCAGAGAGTTAGTCACAACCACAATAAAGATCTGCGGAGGTTCTGGAACACACAGAAGTGAGAAATTTCGCTTCAACTCGGCCTTATGGCCCATGGCTGCCAACTGGGCATCGTCATCTCCCGGAATGTGACCCATGGGTGATAGATGGCCACAGAAAGAGGTGTTAAAACTAGAAAGGAAGAATGATTAAAGGTGTCTTAGAATGACATGAAACAACTGTACTATCAAAAGAGATCAACTCGACGTTGAAAGGATATTGATCACGCAGAGAAAAGTAGGATGGGAGAGGAAGAGAGGACAGAAGACATCAGCAGGCACAACTCACTCATCCCTGCCAGAGGAAGATGATCCTTTCGGGGGTATATGATAGTAACCCAACCCGTGCCCTAAACTCGGCCATCAACCGTCAACCGTTCTTTGGGATAACTTGAACCGGCCCCACCGCGGATTGCGGGGGATAGAGACCGTGGTTAGTCGTATTCTAGAGTAAACTGTACTCTGTACTCCGTATCTAGTTACCTAATAGGCAGCGGAATCCGGATTACCTCCGATAAGAACTTGAAAAGGATTTCGAAATGGAGCTAGACCACAGGTTGACAGTATTATGCAGCGCGATGATTTGTCCAAATCGCCGGGACGCCACCTTGAACGCCAGTGAGAACGAGGCTGTTAGTTCAATTGATCAGCAGCGGTTAAAAGATAGTATTAAGGTATTAGATAGCAAGGGATCTAAGCTTCGGTTGGCTGTTCGTGCGGTGGATGGGGCAAAGCCAGTGGACCTTGTCTCATTGTAATATCAAAATATAATGGAAAACGATCGCCGATAGATAGCCTTCTGAAGATGAAGAGATATGGGCGATAGAATTGAAAATGATTGGAACTTAGATACTCCGGACAGATATTATTGAGAGAGTTGAGTCAACACTTTGAAGTTATCATCAGACTGCTGATAAGACTTGAGTCGTGGTGTTTTATCGATACGTACTCCGTACTATGTATGAGTATGTCACACATACATGATACATGATATATTCATTTGATACTCCGTACTCCGTAGTAACTGAATAAATACCTCAGTTCATCTCTATCATGCCTCAGGCCACCGGTTATCATCATAGTCATTCATTATCATCCTCGCCAGATGCAAATACATGCCGCTCAAATGTAATAGTATATACACATGCCTGATACAGGCCTTCATCCATACCTATACACAGCTAGTGCTGCACCCAATTCATAGTCTCACCCAAGTTGACGCTCATGAGCACCAACATTTACTTATTCTAAACTATTCCCATCGGCACGGACGAGATGGTCAGTTCGAACAATGTATTCCTCATCACCATTAACAGCTCCATCTTCAACTCGGTCATCCCCCTCTTCGCCATAGACGGAAATCCCCTTGTCAGCCCTCAACTCGGAATTGGTACCGTTAAGAAGAGAATCAGAATCGTAATTAGGAGCAGCGATAGTCTTGTTCTTCGGCTTAGTCGCTGCAGTACCAACGGAGCTCTTGCCTTTCCCTTTACTGCTAGTCGACTGACTGCTCGCACTCCGCATGAGTTGCGACCCATGTTTTCCCTTACCTTTGCCGCTTCCTGTAGGGAGGTGGTCACCATTTGTAACAGGCCCACCCATATTGCTATTCAGTTGAGCTCCGAGTTCGAGTGCCTCAAGAGCATCTGCGATAGTTCGCGGTGGCTGTGCCCTAGAATTATTGCCTGAATCTTGCTTCTTATCCACAGACTCGAACGTCTGTCGGATACGTTCGAAATGCTCCAGCTCTTTGGCACTACAGATTGTTAGTGTGTTTAGGGGACACCTAGAGTTCGATATCAATAGAACATACCTCACACTGGGAACCAGCTCGTTCTGTGCCTGAATAAAGTCCTCCTCTGCAACCGTAACGGATACATCTTCTGGTGAGGCCAGGTGATCAAAAAAGTACGCAGTGCTGACGGGTTCGCCCGGTAACTGTGTAATCTTTTCATCTACCGCTGTAGCCTTGCGGGTGATGGCCTTGAGCATAGCATCGGAACACAGGGCATACAGATCGGCCCCCGTGTACGTAAGAGGCAGCTGCTCCGCAACCCGATTCAGTGACACCTCAGGTGCAAGCGCAAACTTTCTGGTCAGCGCTTCTAGAATCGTAGCTTGTTTCTCGTGTGTGTCAGACACTCCAAGGTAGAGCATCTTGTCGAAACGGCCGGGTCGTAGGAGAGCCGTGTCCAACAAGTCCGGTCGGTTTGTTGCGCCAATCACAAAAACACCGCCGCTGTTTTCCTCGCCACCATTCATGCCGTCTAATTCCGCAAGCAGTTGACTGACAATACGGTCCATTACACCACCGCTATCTCCTTGGTTCCCTCGCTTCGGGGCGACCGAGTCCAGTTCATCAAAGAAGACAACACACGGGCGAGCGTCCCGAGCGCGTTGAAAGACGCGCCTAACATTCGCCTCGGACTCACCAATATACATATTCAATAACTCAGGTCCCTTGACGGAGAAGAAGTTCAGAGAGAACTCCGTAGCGATGGCCTTCGCAAGTAAAGTTTTGCCAGTGCCCGGTGGTCCGTAGAATAAAATACCGCTGCGTTTCTTCATGCCCTTCGCGAACAGCTCCGGTCGCTCCAGAGGCAATTGGATGGTTTCAATGAGGGCGTCCTTGACGTTTGTCAAACCACCCACGTCATTCCAACTGACGTTCGGGATCTTTGGTGCACCAATTGAATCTGCAAAATTCTTCCTTGCGGCATCAACGGCTGTGTCAAAGTCAGCCTTGGTAACACCTCGTGCTGCATCGCCCCCAGAAATGAGAACGTCCCTAGTGCTAACTTTTGAGCCCGAAGAATGTTTGCTTGCATTTTCGGCTAATTTCTCCAGGCGCGCGGCCCTCACAGAAGACGCGCGTTCAACAACATCCACCAGATCTCCTGCAACTAGAGCAGCAGTCTTAAGAGCCACTGAGCCTAGATCCACATCAGGAGAGATCTTGATGCCTCGTTCAGAAACAGCGTTGTGGAGGATGCCTTCACGCTCTTTTTCTTCGGGTGCAGTCATCTCAAACTCATGGGAAAACATGCTGCGAATAGCCTCCGGAATTTGTTCGACGTCTGTTGTCGTCGCGATAACGACTCTTGCATCAGCCACGATCTCGTTCATGGCGGAGATGATTCTGTCCGCCGTTAAGACCTCAATGTGTTTAATCAGAAGAGCTGTGCAGTTTGCTCCGCAATGAAATGCACGTTCAGCTCTTGCTTTCAGGTATGCTTCGGTCTTTACATCACCGCCATTCGCGCCCCCCTCTGTCAGTATGTCATATGAATCGATCGAGAACGTATGGAGGCCAATATCCGCACATGCCCGTGTCGCGAGAGTAGCCTTTCCTATATGCCTTTGTTGAGATCTCAAGAGGATGACAACAGGTTTCATACCAAGCTGGATCGCGCGCGGGCTTGTGGCCACTGACATCAGGTCTCGGATGCGCTCTTGGAGAGGCGGTACATATGACTGTGGCGATTCGGTGACCAGGCCATGAGGGGTCTGGACGTCACTGACTGTCTTGGGTATGGCCTTCGCCCCAAGCCAGTATTCCCAGCCATTATTTAGAGTACCCGGAATTCTGCTCACATCACTCCCAGCCTGTACCATTCTAGTAGTTGCCGAATCAATAATAGCAACACCTCCCCACTGGTCCTCTCTTATTTCGTCTGACTCGTCGGACAAGCTAGGAATCACTTGTCCTACGCGAAACCAGGCGACACCGACTTTCCTTGACCCAGCACGATCAGATTCCACCAACTGGCCTAACCGGGTTGTAAGATCCTCATCTGGTGCTGCCCCGTCGCTTGTAGAAGGTCCTGCGAACACAGATCTACCAAGATTTTCATCGATGCCAATACCCACGAGATCGCCACTTTTGAGGAGGCGCCGTTTGGACTCAAAATACTGCTTGAGCCCGGCAAACAAGGCTGGCTGAAGAGTGCGATCCATGGAAAGCGGAGTAGATACTTTGAGCAAGGTAACTTCCTTTGCCAGGGGCGGACTTTTGACCGAGCTTGACTTTATCTGGCTCGAAAGCCCCGGCTTTGAACTTCCGTTGCTTCCGGTAAAGGTCATCGGTGATATGCGGAGATATTTCGGATTTTCGAGGTTGCCTAGCAGTAGAGGAGGAACAAAAACCGAGGGAGTCAAACGCAAGGGGGACCGTTGAGAAATGCTCGAGCGTCTCTCCCCAGATTGATTTATTGAATACCGGGGTTTTGCAGATGGCAGGCCGGGCAAACCATAGATCTTGGCCGCACGCCAATCACCAGCATCCTCATTTTGTTCATTGAAGCTTCCTAATTTGATGGAGGCAAACATATTGAGTTGTGGCTCTTCTGTGGCCTCTATTCTCACCCAGTCCCCGGAGAAGCAGCCTATCTTCGCAAGTGTATTGATATCTACGAATATAAATGATTCAGGATCATCCTCTTCCCGTGACCTGGGATGAAGGAGTTCGTTTGGTATGCCACGCAGTAAACCTTCAGCCTTAAAGACCTTACCGCCGCAAACACGACCGGGGCGCATAGTTGCCGAAGTAAAGTTCGATGCCACGGACCCTGGGGTGTGAGTCCCATCAGTCCGTCGGCCTCCTGCACGTGGTGTCGCAGCAGTCATCCCGGACATGACACCGGATGGAGGCTGAGGAAGTTCGGGGGCAGAAAGGGAAATCATGTCTTCCAAAGAGTCATCCGATGTGTCACTCATACTCCCGCCGGAAACCTCCGTCTCCGACTCGTCTGCAGTCGATGCAATTTCCACTTCCGTACTGCTCTCGCTTGCCTTATCCTCAGCAGCTGAGTAGAATTGCTCGTTGGAGGTGTCGTCAGCTTCATCTTCTGCTACCTGCTTGAGTAAGCCAGATCCCGATCGCAAACTTCGCTGCGCTCGACACCCATGCGGCCCTGCTTGTATCAGGACAATTTTTGTCGTTGGCATCAGTAAGCCTTGGGAGACAGGTTCGCAGAACGAGATGTGCGCCGGGGGTGGTGGAGCATATGTTATGGGGTGCGGTGGTAATGGCAGCGGTAGCACGTCACCAGTATGTACTACCTTCTGCGCTCCTAAAGTCTCGCGCACTGCAGCAGTGAGCCTTTCTTCAGTCTCCGCCATGGTCTTCTTGGAGTATCTTTTAGTGCCCAACCCCTTCCCCGCCTTCGTCCAAAGCCCGTTGGGTACAGTTAAGCTGTTGGTAAAACCACCAGCGAACTTATTCTGAATATCATCATGGTTTCGAATAAGATTCCGTTCCACAGTGACATAGACGGTATCTAGGTGCAAAGGGACAACATCCAGAACCCGTATCTCCACAGATCGCAGGGCTTGGAGGGTATGTCGGGTGGGGTCGAGCTTGATCAAGGCCTGCATAAATGGCTGCAATGAGTCTGCAGAGTCCGGAAAAGCAATGGTCGAATGAGGTATTGGAGACCCATAAGGACAGGTCTTGGATTGTGGCCGAACGGGGATGATGGTCCAGGCGAGATCCTCGACGGAGCTATAACCCGGAAGGTATGGTGAGATAGCGACATAACGAACTTCGACATTGTCTTGTCCTTCTTCAACCAAGCGCAGATGGCAAAGTTAGACGAGCTTCCCTTCACAGCTGAACCGGTCTCACTTACCAGTCATGGAAGACAATTGAAAGAAATCGTTCGCCAAGTCATCAGATAAGACACCCACACTCCCGCGTAGCTGGTGGTCTAGAGTAAAGCGCGCTGAAATAGGGGCTCTGTTACGCAAGCGCCTCCGACCGATGTTCCGCCTCCGTCGGTCAGAAATCAGGTCACGGCGCTCGAAATCCATGTTGGAGCGCGCGTTGGGTACGATCTAGTCAATTACCGCCGGGTGGGTAAATGTTGTGTTTGGAGCAAGAAGAGATTAGCAGGGCGGAAACAAGTGAGTCGAATTAACCAGTCATATCCATGAGCCAATCATCCTAAGCAAGAATTGCATTAAGAATCAGGTAGTAGAACGTCCAGGGGGAGTGGTATAATTCACCGATCAACCCAAGGCAAGTCATACTGGGGGGGGGGGAGGAGCTGATTGCCGGCCTCTCGGCACCGCCTGCATTTTCTGCCCATTTCCAAAGCCGAGGTCCAAAAACACTGGCTTCACAAGACTTCGATGAGTATGGGACGAACTACGGAAATGGGAAGGTAATCTGTACTCTGTATCTCCACCTTCACAATGCAAAAAATGACTCCCCTGAAATTTTACATTGATTTTCACACGCAATGTATAAAAGTTGATCTGTGATAGCTGACTATATACCATGATTGTCGCTTTGTCAATGACTATACAAATGGACCATCGCCTATTGCCTCCGTCTAATCAGTGAAGAGGAGAAAAGATCTCGAGACTTGAGAAACTCCATTATAGCCAGTCACTTATCGAGTGGTAATTGATAATGAGAGTTGCGTTGGTAGCGAAGATAACCGGGGGTTTTATGACCTCTGCAGGAAAGCTGTCCTGGGTGAGATAACTCTCACCCATTAGTAGTTTTTGATGCTTCTTGGCTGTGCATAGTATCGTGAAGAGTATACTACGAAGTATTTGATGCGAAGAGAACAACAGGCAGGTCAGATCACGTCCAAGCCAACCATCAACGACATAGATAATTTGCTTAGTAGATCTGTTTATAAGGATAACGAACAAAGAAATTGGATACCTTTTTGGGGTTGAATCATTGCTATATAAATATAACTGCAAAATCGTGCTCAGTTGAGATTGCATAGGTTCCTGGACATTGCTTTCACCGGACATCATAGTACATAGTACAGTAGCCCGTCAATAATATCGAATAAATTCTATAGGGGACGAGATAATGGCTACCTAGTATCTAGCGCGAAGGTCATGTTTAGTAGTTAGTAGTAAAGCATCAATCAACACACGCGGGGTAGGAGAAACTTCAGGCTGCTCGAGCCGCGCAGTCCATGGAGATTAGTAGCGACATTTTGTCAAACGCAGTGAACGTCAAGAATGATTTCATTTCAGGACAGAAGTATTGAGCTTTCATATGGACTGGAGCCATCTGGTGTTCATCAGTCAGGCGCCTCATACGTAGTGGCTTTTCAGGCTGTCATATTATGAAGTCTAGCCAGGACTTAATCCACCCGGAAGACAATCAGCTTCGTCATGTGCCTATTCTGATTTGAAAGTATAACTGAAGTTCCGACTGCAGCTTTTCTTTGATACTGACTGGTATGCGCGTATTTGCTGGACTAGATGGTGCTCCGTATGGATTTAACCATCTGAAAACTCCGCTCTCCTAAAAATACTTCTACCTAGCGAGGATTGGATGCAAGTCCTTATCAAGAACGTACGCACGACAGTGGGAGATGGAATCAAGGCATCCATATTTCAGCCGGTAGCAACATTCACTTCCCTTCCCAGCATCCATGAAACAGACTAAATCAACGACTTAACCTTTAATTTTCCGTACCTCAGGCAAAAATGAAACGGGTTGGAAAGACCAACCAGGATTTAATTAGTAATAGCGTTAGGAGTGCATGAGGTTGTTGTTCGTTCCATTCCAAAGTTAGCATCCCTATACCCGACATTCTAAACCTGGAAGTACGGAGTACTGGGCTGCAGTGGCCTCTGATATTTACTTGGCAACGCATTGACGGTACCTATTAAGTTAGACCTAAGCTATTCATCACCGACAACTTGGAACACCATCCGAGCCATTAATTGGCTGCCGCATGATATCGAGCGGTCCGAGCCAGAGGAATGGCCAGCAAGAAACCAATGCAACAGCTTATCGTCATGAGGCTCATTATAGACATGTATACAGTTCCCCGCCCCTACTACTAGGTAATGTATTACGGTGGAGGTTCTGGCTACGAGGCCGACGCTCATTGGGCACGGTAGGCTATGGTTTTTTCAGTAAGATTAGTAGCAGTATCGAGATAAAAACTATGAATGTCGTGTCCGGTACTCGTACTACCTTAAGCTTGCCCCAACGAGCGGCATTTCAATTCCATCGGAAAGCAAACCAATGCAAACGCTTACTTCCAGTTGGCAGTGTTGGATCCGTGAGTCTACCATAATAGTAAGATGTTACCAATAACATCATATGACGATAGCACTGGCAGTGACGTATCGGTAGAACTCTAAATCGCCGAGGAGACAGAACTCTGGAGACCTGGCGACTTGTTGATGTGACAATCGTGTTATATTAGATAGGAATTACTTGAAAAAAAAAAAAAAAAAAAAAAAAAAAAAAAAAAAAAAAAAAAAAAAAAAAAAAAAGACGAAACCGCATTCAATAACTCACTTCAGATCATATGGCCCTATGGGTATATATACTCTCTTGGAGAAAATATCATACGGAGGTGGTTGAGTTACTTATTTTTCGGGTTCCGCGGGGACTCCGGCTAGCTTTAGCCGTATTGGTGGCTATTTTCGGAACGGCTCTTCCAAGTTCCCGTCCACGAGAGAGAATATTTGGGGGCCAAGTGGAGTACTAATTTCCAGGTACTCCGTACTGGTATGTACATACATACATACGGAGTACTCCAAGGTTAAGATGACAGTACATACCAATCCTTATTGGGTTCCATTGGAAAAGATGGGACATTTGAGGACGCGGAGAAAGGGACCGGAGATAACATTCAATGAAAGAATGAGAATGGAAAATTGCGACGGGGAGAGAAACGGACATGACGCAGGCTTCAGGTTACCACTATTAGGGTACTTATATACGTGTACTCCGTACATACTGTACATACTGTACATACATACACTGCCGGTGCCCAGGTGTAAGTATTGGGGAGTATGTATCCGTACGTTGTACATACATACATACATACGAAGTAGTATCTACCTGACTTAGCCGCTGAGTACGGAGTGCTTACGGCCGAAGATCCTTGGATAGGTCAGGTAGTGGGGTTGAAGGCACGAGAATCCAATGGTAATGACTAGTACCCGCCGGTAACCCACCCGGACCTTTCCAATTATGGCTTAGAGTCCCTCGTCTATCAGGCAGACACCCAAGAAGACTCAGCCTCCGTTGTCTCTCATCTTCCAGACATATCATTGAATCTCAGTCTCCATCTCCTCCTTCAAGGTTCCATATCTACGGAGTACAAGGCTTCAATCTTCCCATCTCTTGCTGCCTTTTCTAAAATACCATCTCCTTCGAAGGACGAAAACATAACAACGTCTAAGGGCTGTTCTCAAACACGGCGGCCGCTCCACGGGGCGACTATCCCCTTTTGTACTCCGAGTTGAAGGGGCTGTTATCATTCTACTACCTCGCTTTGGCGTCGTAAATGTGCCAAGAATAGTAAGAATCGCACCTGAACATACTTGTGATTTTTCCTTCTCTTGTTTCTTTCTTGCTCTGGTCCGCATGTTGTGATTTATAGAATAGCCACTTATCCATGGACCGATAGACCATTAATATCAACGGTTACTGTGACAAACGTGTCGTCAACCATGTCTACCGCTCAGCCTGTCGACGACTCAGACCGGCGTCATCCCCGACGTCGGGTACTAAATCGTCCTCCCCCCTCCCTCTCGAGTGACATCCCATCGAATCTGCGCTTGATAAAAGGAGAAACTTTCCACTCTTCCAACCGACCTCGCTCTGATCGTGATCCAGTACTGGATTTAAATCGGTTACCTCGTCGCTCTCCAACATGTCCTAAAACCTTGGAAGCTATAGCTGCCGGACAAAGGCGTATGGCTAATATTCTCAGTCGTTTTGATCTCGACTCTCTTTCTACACTCGATTCATCCAACCCACAAGACGAGCTCCCTGTTCCTCGCAGTATTTTGAAAACACAAATCCAGTCCCGCGCTTCGACGGAGGATTCTAATAATAAAACCGAATACCCTCCCCAGGAGCCCAAGGAGTCCCACAAGAAGATTCAAAGAGCGAACCACCATACATCAGACAGTGGACTGGGTACTTCTATAGGCAGCTGCGAAACCATGGCGTCTACCAAGGGAAAAGGTATGCGCTTGTTCACATATCGTTCAGTGCCCGATATAATCTAACTCTTTGGTAGTGACGGCAGGCCAGGTTTGCCAGGCTAGTGTTGGCCACAAGCTGTCTGCTACTGCCCGCGTTGAGATTCAGGGTCGTATTCTTTTCCCCCTACTCATGGCAGAGAAGTTGGAATTGTTCCGTCCCCTCGTTCGGAACGCCCACCAGCAGATTGAAAAAGACCGGCTCAAATGTTTGCGTGATATTGAAAAGACCCTTCTCTTCTCGACTCGTGTAAGTTAATTTTCGCCTTACTATCTTGGGCCATCGCTTACGTGGCATATAGGACGTGAAAGCACCGACTGCAGCCTGGTACACATTCTGTCGGGTTACGATCCACTGCATCCACGAGACTTCCAATTATCTCCGGGGCAGGGATTTGACCTTACCTAACGATGTGCCGTATACAAACCACTACTTTGTCGACCTTGTCACACAGATTAACCGCTTTGCGAGGATTCGAGACGCAGCGCGCTCCCGACTGGAATCTACAGCTAATGGCGAGAAGGCTACTAAGTCCGTGTATGTTAACGTTCTTGACCTGTGGAAGATTCTGGAGACTGATTATACTAGTGAACCCCGACTTACCCTGGAAGGCGGCATGTCCGAAACTGGACGGCCTGCGGAGCTTGTCATACACAAGGATGGCAAGTCCATTTCCCTGCAGACAGGAAACCCGTATGATGAGCTCTCCACCCCCACCTTCAAGCGCACATTGAGCGTTGAACCGGTTGATGAGGGAGTTGAGCGATCGATGGCTCGACGTAAGAAGAATGCTCCCCCGATGGATATCAACCAGAAATGCCAGTTCTGCGACAAAGTCTTGAAACGACCATGCGATCTGACGTGAGTGCCAAACTGTCCATTCATGCAAAGCTGTGTATGCTAACAAGTAGTAGTAAACACGAGAAGACGCACTCCCGTCCCTACAAGTGCCCTGAAAGGGGTTGCAAGTATGCCGAATTGGGCTTTCCAACAGAAAAGGAGACGGAGCGTCATTTTAACGACAAGCACTGCAAGAACCCTCGATTGTTCAGATGCCATCAGCCCGGCTGCACCTACGCATCTAAGAGAGAGAGCAATTGCAAACAGCACATGGAAAAGACGCACGGTTGGGTATATGAGCGCACGAAAAACAACGGCAAAAACAAGGTTGTCAACCAGGGATCCGCCCAATCCACACCCCAGCCAACTGGCATTCCATCCCCTGCTGCCTCCAATCCCACGGGCGAGTTCTCGACACCTACTACAGGCCCAACTGCTTCCCCTAGTGAGCCTTCTGTTGCTTTCCCAGATGCTGTACCGTTCTCATTTGCCGACCCTCCCATGCCGACCCAAACTGAGGACTTCCAACTCTTTTCAAACAGTCCTACTTCGCTTAGTGGCTCTCCATACCACAACATGAATGATATCCCGGGTTTCCCGTCCGGCACTAATTTCGACTTGAACCAGACCCAACTACCTGGTATTGGAAGTCCCGCCTCCAGATCGAGCGAATTTCTCACACCGCCTTCAGGCAGTACTAATTCTCCTTACAATCCTATCAATCCATTCCCTGAGAGTTCGATGTTCTCATTTGAACCATACCTGCAAGCTAAAACTGACGAGAGCCTGTTGTTTGTAAGCGGCGGGTTTGGCGATGTGCCTAGTATGTTTGATCAGAATCCTATGGATTATCTGACCGATCCAATGTACAGCTCAAACTTTATGGGTTACGAAACCGTTCAACCCCAAGTCGAGGCCAACCCGAGCCTTCAGTATGGGTTGGATTCTTGGGATGATTTTATGTGCAAACCCGACCCACCTTCCATGTAAAGTTGGGCCCCCCGTGGATCCAAGGCCTTTGGCTGATGCAACGCTCTCTCACGGTATAAGACTTTTGATTTGTGTGTTAAAATATGTGCAGTATGTATGGTGTTCGGATTGGAATCTCGTGTATTAACGGCTTTATGGAGGATTTATGGAGTTCAAATCAGCAATTACTGAGTATCGTTGGCTTTGGAACTCTTCTATACAAACTTTTCAACAAACACATGCGTTGCTCGGGGTGCCCTTTCCGTCACGTCGGAAATTCCATTCCCGTTACCATTCTTTTGTCTGATTGATATTGGAACGACATGGTTGTGTTCCCAAAGGGAACAGCTATCCTTGGTAATGTTTAGGCGCCAGGTTGCCAGATTATTTACCCTCTTGGTCTAGGCTAGGAATCCAATTGCATCCTCTAGCTTCAATCGTCTATCGTATCTACATCAATGATGGTTAGTTAGTTGTATTGGACTGGTAGACCTATCCATATAATTACACTTAGTGAGACGAGAGTTTTCATGGCAGATATCCGAGAGAATCAGGCGGTGTCCTGTAACTAGGTACAGTACATTACTGTAGGTACATCCACCGACATCCCTTTAACCCTATCAAGTGACAATTCCACGACCATGAAACCAAACCCACCAAAAAAAGCAAAAAACCACTCAAATGGAAGACTCCGAGCTGAAAACCTTCATAACTTACTAGAAACAGCCTTATCACCAGCATCACCCATCCGCAAGTCCTAAGCACTCCGGTATTCAAAGCCCGGTATCCAAAAACCCGAAAACCAGAATGGGGAACACTTCCTCTGACGTCAGTAGGGAAATCGCTACTTTATCGAGCGAGTGGCCAAAGGTCCACTCTCCAGATTTCTTTCCTGATGCATTAGGAGATAGGTCATATCATTACTGTAGAGGGGGGTTTCTGTTTTGAATTATATGGCGTGATATGATATGATATCAGGTCGGTAATTAATGCCGGGGGTTTTTGTTGTTGTTGTTCGTATGTGCTTTTCGGTAGTTGGATGCGGGATTTTGGCGTGTTCTGGTCTGTGGATTTTGGATGGGGATGGACGGTGTGTAGGACTCAGCTTCTTGTCTGGTGGTCGGGAATGGGGGGGTTTGATATGGGGGGCTGATGATTATTTTGACCATGAACAGGTTTGAGGGGGATTGATGTAGTATGTTTCTCCTAGTATAAGTGTCTATACGCTATGATTCTATTGCTGTCTACAAGGTATGACTGCGTGAAGGCTTCAGAGATAGAATTCATCAAATAACCCCCATCTCCATACCTATTATAAGCACTTTGGTCGCTATCGATGTAAACAGTGAGCATCCATGACGTTTTAGTCCAGGGGACGGTGAATCGGGATCTTCGCGCCCCTCCTTCCTATCATGGAAGGAGGGGATTATTCCCGGTCACAGCTGGTGAGCAAAAAAGAAAAAGAAAAAAAAAGAGGGTCAAGTCGTAATGGAAGGATTCAGGTTAAGCCTTTCCAGTTTATTTTAGTGTATAGGTTTTTCTTTTTCTGTTTTTTCTTCTTGTTTGTTTTCTTTTTCTTGTTTGCCGCATCTAGATACTACTCTATAGACTAGTACCCCTTAGTGCCCCTGGTTCTAGGCAACTTGGGGGTTTAGTGAGAAAACTGATAGTGGTTATAGTATTTTCTTTATCAGTTGGAGAACCTAGACTTGGAGTCAGTCCCCTTTTAGTTCAGAGCCGTAGTACACCTATACTAACTAACCACGCCAATCATTTTGATAACCAACAATTTCTACTTCAGTATACAGAATATACAACAAAATACCTCAATGTGATATATGCATGCAGGGAAGGGAATGACTCGGACCCTCAACGGCACGATAATCATCATCACATTCTTGACGGCCACACCCGTGAGCCTGTCCGTAACCTTCGGCAGGATGGGAAGAAACCTACCTACTCCGTATCAAAGTTCGGAGCGTGCATAGTAGAGCGGATTTGCCGATGATACGGAATGGAATGCGGAGGTCCCCTCTTGCACATGACCAGTTTGATTGGCCGATGCGGATGGAGGGTTGATTGTTTAAGTTAATTTATCCTTCATTCCATTCAGGGAGGTCGTAGAGGCGGGGTGTCTGACTTGGATCGCTGATTAGATTGGGTTTGGGGAGGTGGGGTTCGATGGTTTTGCGTTTTGAGTTTGGCAATTGGGTTTGGCCATCGGAAAGGGTTGTTTGGTTGGGTTGCCAGGTGATTCTGAGGGTTTTTTTCTTTTCTATAAGGGGAAATTACATAGGGAGGTGGAGTTGAGTCTCGTGTATATTTGATTTGATCAGGTCATTCTATGTACTGGTGCGTGAGTCTTCGAAATGATAACTTATAAGTGATGATGGTCCAAATGACTGTTCCCTTGTTTCGCCCTTGCATATGCTTGCCCAATGAACGCCTTGCTCCTTGCTAATCCGAAATGTCCAAAGTGGAGAAAAGGAAAATAGAAAAAGAAAAAGAAAAGGAGATGGAAAAGGAAAAGGAAAAGAAAAAGAAAGTTTGTAGAGAGTGAGAGTTTCAAGATCTTCGAGGATCTTGAGTATGCTTGCAAAATCACAAATGAAACATTCGACGGGAGGGTATTCGCTTGCTGCGGCTTAACGTGAAAAATATTAATGCAAGTGGAAAACAATTCCAGTTGCTCATCGATACAGTAGAGGAAAGTGATAAATGAAACGTAAGAAATGGCCCCTTGAGACGAGGTTAAACCGCTTTCGGGCGTCGGCGCAACTCATCTCGGCTGAGTAGTCGCCGTATGCGGGAGACAAATCTGGAGGCTGTGGAGTCTGTCATTCTTCAGCATTAGCATAACTGACAGGTAATATTTAGTGGAGAAAGGACTCACCGCTATTGCACCTGCAGGAGGTATGCTTCGAAGAATTCTCCAAAGGCGGCCGCGTTGAAGAAATTTCGGCCCAATAACTAACGTCTTGATATCCCGAAAAGTTCTTGGCTTTGGTCCATGGATGCTCTTCAGATTGAAGTTGGAGGGCCACGACGTGTGGATAGAGATCTCCCAAAGGGTAGAGAAGTTCTTCTAAGGAATATTCTTCTTGTCTTATATCCAGGCTTTGACTCCTCTGTAGAGAGAGAGTTGATTAGTGACTGCATTGAGCATGGTAACAGGAAAGGTTGAACTCACGTAAGGCTCGTAGTTGGTCTTGTAGCACATCTTGAATGGATGATCGGGAAGGGTTTGACAGTTGTTGTAGAAGAAAAAGTTCAGGAACTGGTGTCTAGACAGAGAGAGAGTGTGTGTGTGGTGATCGTTTTATCTTTAATATGGATCTTGATCTTTGATCTTCAGGATTTGTTGAACTCTGATATGAGTGTGAAGAGTCATGAAGAAGAAGTCTTGATGTCTTTATATCAAGCATGGCCATCGTGAAACAAGGGTGGGGAAGAAGTGCCCATGGCATGGGTATTTCCCTCTTTCTTTTTTTTTTTTCTTCCTTGCCCTGATTAGCGCCATCTAAGATCCTGAATTAGCGTGACGATGATGAACTAGATCAACTCAATGATTTGAATTTAGAACCGAGATTCAAGCCATGATCTCATGATTCTCATCATAGGTCTCAGTTCACGAGATAGCAACTAATGAAATGAAGAGAAAAGTCGATCCACTAGTGGGTGTGAAACCAAATCTGATCTCCATTTCGCCATCGATTACTCAGTCAAGTCGTAATATTCCTCGTATCCATGATCCATTCAGATGGAACCACACTACTGTGAGTCTGTGACAGTCCAGTAAGCTATCGCGAAAGCATACCCACCCGTCAGGGTAATTCAGACCCCCTAATTGCTTTAAACCAGATCGGACGGGACTAGGCCCATTCCAGTTACTACGTGTCAGTAGTCACTTGATTTAGTCCCCCAATAGTAGTAGTATACTAATCCGGTTAGCGCCCCCGAACACGAATCCGATCGACAAGCCGACATTCATGATCCCTCCCTTGCGTCCGACCGAGGCCACCACGTTGTACAAGTGTTTGTCCCTGAGCAATAGGCATCTGTACGGAGTACAACAACAGTGATAGTAATCAGGTAGTGCCCACGCGCTATCACCTCCTTGTGTCACCCACCATGGGGTGCACCCGAGGCACCATGTGTGTTGGTGACACGACATGTTATCGTACGCCAGCAGAGGAGCTGTCATATCTGCTGTGGCATAGGACTATCTATTGATGCGAGGACTAGTACGGAGTAGTAAGAGGCCCGTTTCGCCTTACTCCACAGGAGGCTATCTCCATTGGACGGTATGTATGTACCTGGCGTGGGAAATGGAGCCCATTGTCACTGTCAATGTCATTCGGAACGACATCCTTGTACGGGGTACGGAGTAGTTGAAACTGGGACCCATTGTCCTGACTAGCTGAGGCTGCTGAGCAGTGTATGTACATACAAGGATCATCCTCACTAGTAGGAAAAGTCTTCCAAATCCTTCTCCGGTGTCCTTAGTGTCATCGGGGTTTCCAGGTCCCCGGGTTCAGAACTTCAGAGGACGAAAAAAATCAATAGTTCAGTGATAACCAACCACAAAACGCAAAAGACTTCCATCCTTAATCTGCTTACCACATGGGCAGGTGGGACCGTCGCAACTACTGTACACAACATAGGGTTGGGGAACCTTGGCATGTTCCATGGTGAAGCCTTAGGATTTTACGGAGTAGGGGACCAACATTGCACAGCCACGCTCAAAGACAAACGAGCCACATACTAGGGCTGAGGTGGCTGGATCTATGTGGCTAGATAAATATGTGGCTTGACCAATTTTTCCAATAGCACGATGGGAGAAAGCAATCATGGCATCAGATCCTCAATATGAGCTCCACTCCGCCAGGGCTAAAGCTTATGAGGACCATGGTCATTCCACGGATGAACCATTCGGGACCCTACTTTACCCTATTCTTTCGAAATTCACCGACTTTATCCTTCGGGGTGCCCGTGCTTCTCCCTTCCGCAGGCATGGACGAACGATATCTTCATGGGACGTAAAGAAACATAAATCCCACCGTTCCCTCTCTCTAATTTTCTTTTCCGGGTACGCCAGTTTAAATCCAATTGCATTGCTCTATTAACTTTGTTCTCTCTCCTGCTTTCTATCCCTCCTGTATCCCACTCTAACCTAGGCCGCTTGTCGTATGTATGTATGTATGTACAATACATGCTCAAAGCCAATCGTAAAAATGGACGTTCAGGGTTCGGGAAGAGAATACCGGGACAGTTCTTCATGTATTGACATGCACGAGTCCCCTCCTCTCGTATCCATCGCTGACCATTCTGCGAGTAAGAAACACCGTGAGCCCCAAGAGGGTACACGACTTTCGTGAAGGTCTTTCACTAATATCCGGTGCTATGGCAGAATCGATTGGTCTGGACACGGAATACAACGGACCTGGACAAGGCCCCGCAGTCTGTGTCTCGAAAAGTCCTGTTGGATATGAGATGAGCCCGAATCAGAGGATGCTCGCTCCCAGTGAAGAACCTCTAGCGGCTGCGGAGTTCTCCCAGGTGGACCTCAACGAATGGTACCCCCGGTATTGGGCTTGCATGCGACATTTTCTCGATCAAGGACAACACTCGTCTAATGTGCAATCATTGGCCGCTTTTATCAACATCCGGCTTCCATATCAGCGCGTCTCTGCGCCGGTTACACAGTTTTCGGCAACCCCACCTATGGTCTCCAGTGTGGAAACAATCCATCAGGCTCATTCACTCGTCTCGTTGAGGCCTTTTATCCGACGTCTCATTGTTACTGGATACGATACCCCATCGGTGTTGCAAGCCTTTTTTGGCAATGATTGGCAAGCTGGGGTTGGGTGCGTTTGCAAACAGGAACGGATCAACTACTTGTTTACTGCCAAGAGTGGAGGATGGACATCGACCAAAGTAGCCTATGACATTCTTCCCGATGAGCAGACTCCATTTCTCCGACCCCTTCGTGAGGTTACCGAAAAGGAATTACGTATCGCCGAATCACGATGGAGTGAATGGCTAGCAATGGAAGATTGGATGGTGGGATCACGACGTCCATGGTGAACCAGTTTGATGAAGCGATGAGCTACAGTCATGAACTTGATGGGATTTGTCACTCATTTACAGTGAGTGCTAGTATCTTCTTTTGCCGTTTCCCTGTTGCTCTCTCTCTCTCTCTCTCTCTCTGTCTCTCCTTCAATTCATATTTTTCTTTCTTTCTCGATCTTTTTTTAGGTGTTAATTACAGGTCTAAAATCGGGCTTATTTTTAGCGTGGGAGTGGCATTATTTTATATATAGATAAATGTTTTTATTGAGTACATTTTAGCGCCGCTTCAAGTTCAGATTTTGAAACTTTTGACCCTTTGGGGATGATAACCCGAGACAGTGGGAATCAAACATTCGAGAAAAATGATAAATCATATGCACCAATCCACATGGAAAGGGTTTTCTAGATTGTTCTTCGGGCATGAAAGATTTGCGGACACATGGTCAAGAACACGTGCATTAGCGCTTCGGACGGGGTTCTCGAATGTCAACAATGTTATTTTTGTAATTTAATTGTACGGAGTACGGAGTACGGAGTAATCTACTTCGTATCTCTTCTACTTTAAATTTGACGTGTCAAGGGTCCCCTGATTCCCCGTTAGGTAATTTATTGGTAAGCGTCCAATTGAAAATGTGGCCGTCGATTGAAAGAAACTGTGAGTGTTTAATAGTGCGCACCGCCACATGCCGACTTTGACGTTGCCTTCCTGCATTCGGCAAAAATATGGTGATCTCAGCTGACATGACAAATCCGTGATCCTCCCTGACTATACCATTTGGGCTCATTTCGTCGTGCAAGCACTTACGATGCGATTTATATTTATCGTCGGGGTTTAAGGGGAACCCCGACTGACTGAAGCACGTTTTACGTAGTACGTAGTCCACTCGATCCGCATTGCCTTCAACCTGTCTGAGTACGGAGTACTAACTTGAATATTCAATTCCCTTCAAGTTCTACTTAATATCTCCGCAGTCATATCGACCCTCTGATCTCCAAAAGCTTCCCTCGGTGTTCCGTATCGTCAACTACTGTGATCCGCATGCACCAGTTATCCCTTTGCTGAAGTCCCAGCTTCCTGATTCGATTCCGTTGCTACGGCACCTCCAGCATGGCCGACTAGCATATCCGTCATGTACTGCCAAGATTCTGACCACATTCTCAGGGGAAGATGCGTCAATCTCGCCGTGGCTGGCTGCGTATGTGGATCTCTTTGCTGGTCGCGAAACCCAGATCGTCATCTACTCCGTACTCCAGCCTTGAAGCCCAGGCCACGTCTCCTGTCATCTCACTCTCAACTCTGTGTGCTTCTAGCGAGTCTCTAGAACAGGTTCGTGCGCAACTATTGGCTCTACTATTGCATGTTACGACACGCCTGCTACCCGACTACGTACCTATCATCTATCCAATCTATCGGGTTGTCCCCTATTCCCAACCCTCTGGATCTGGATCTTCATCCAAACACACGGGTCTGATCCCGCCCTCGCCCCCTCGGGCTTTTCTCTCTGGCAATCTGCACACGGGACTATTTTCTTTACTGAAAGGCTCGGGGAATTACTCCGTATACACACGGGATCCCCTTCCAGGCCTTCGGATTCACCGTTTCGATAATCCACCACACGCCAAGCACCTTTTCAGGGGCCGAGATTCCCTGGTAGACAGCTCTGATAGCCCCAACAGTGCTTCGGATCCACTTCCAGCTGGCTTTCGCTTCACCGACAAGGAGGGCCAGATCGGCGTTCTGTCGCATCAATACGACCTGATACGGGTTCGAACTAGTATTCCACGCTCTGGTGAAACCTTAGCCAAGCTCCCGGGAGTGACTATTTACCCCGATTGGGAGATCCAGCTGCAGCCATGCCAGCCTGACAGCTCAAATGCGGCTTCGGGTTCAGGTGACCAGTCTCCACTCGGAGAAATGTCCATCGCGTGGGCTTTTCTAGGTATTGACGGCGGCTTGGCGACCTTGCACGTTGAACCGGAGTATCGGAGACAGGGGCTTGCTTGTTATGTCTCTAGAGAGGCTATGCGCCGCGGGATGGCTGAAGATGGCATCTAGCGAGATCATGGAGAGGAGGGAGAGGTTTGGGTTTACTCCAAAATATTGGAAAGCAATGTGGCTAGTCGTCCAGTGATGGAGAAGCTGGGAGGTGAGATTGGATAGCCGTGTACATGGACTGTGGTGGAATATAATTCAGAGATTTTCCACTTTTATAGAGCATCAATGAATAGTCATCGGTATAACCTGTGGATGTTCTGGAAGGACGTCAAAAATTCAGTCACGGGTTCTCCAGGATTTCCTGTTTGAGCGGAGTAACACCTTACCTGATCTGGACTAGTTCCCCGATGTCGCACCCCCGCTGTGAATCATTGGATGAATCATCGCCTAACAAATCCCGAGATAAAGAGTCGGGACTCTCTTTCTCTTTCTCTCTTTCCTCTTTCTCTTACAATTTTTTCTCATACTCTACTATCCAAAATACAAAATGAGCGGCTCTAAGGCTGTCGCTGAGAACATGCTCTGGGGAGGTCGATTTACCCGTTAGTACGCCCGTCTCCTACCGAATTGTTCCCTCTAATTCCTGGGTTTGCCATACTAATGCGTGTCAATGTGTCTTTTAGAGGGCCTCGACCCCCTCATGGTTCAATACAACCAGTCTCTGCCCTATGACCGCATCTTCTGGAAACAAGACATCGCTGGCTCTATTGCCTTTGCCCGGGCCAATGTCAAGACCGGTATCCTCACAGAGCACGAGTTCTCCGAGATCGAGCGCGGCTTCACGCAAATCGCTGAGGAATGGAACACAAATGCCTTCGTCGTCAAGGAGAACGACGAGGACATTCACACTGCCAATGAGCGTCGACTATCAGAAATCGTTGGCAAGGAGATTGGAGGCAAGCTGCACACCGGTCGGTCCCGCAACGAACAAGTTGCGACTGACATGCGTTTGTGGCTGCGGGACGAACTGCGCAAGCTGGACAGCATCTTGTGCGACCTCGTCAAAGTTTCCATCGCTCGCGCGGAGAGCGAGCTCGAATACATCATGCCTGGTTATACTCATTTGCAAAAGGCCCAGCCCGTCCGATGGAGCCACTGGATTCTGTCGCACGCCACGGCTTTCGCCAGCGAGCTCCAACGTCTGCGTGAAGTCATCAAGCGTGTCAACCGCAGTCCCCTTGGTACTGGTGCCCTAGCAGGAAACCCCTTCAACATTGACCGAGAGTCAATGGCTAAGGAGCTGGGTTTTGAGGGTCTGTTGTACAACTCGATGAATACTGTTGCCGACCGTGACTTTGCCATGGAGACCATGCAGTGGGGTAGCTCGTTCATGCTCAAGATCTCTCGCTGGGCCGAGGATCTGATCATCTACAGCAGCTTGGAATTTGGCTTTGTCCGCTTGTCGGACGCTTATTCGACTGGTTCATCGTTGATGCCTCAGAAGAAGAACGCAGGTAAATATCCTACCTACCCCCCTCTTTGAATGTCATCAAACCGAACTGGTTATTAACAAAAACTAGACAGCTTGGAGCTTCTGCGCGGAAAGGCCGGTCGAGCCTTTGGCCAAATGGCCGGTCTGATGGTCACGATCAAGGGCCTTCCCACCACCTACAACAAGGATCTGCAAGAGAGCATTGAACCCCTTCTTGATCACATCAAGACTGTAAGCGACAGCATCCAGATCGCAACTGGGGTGCTCTCGACTCTTACCGTCATTCCCGAAAAGATGACTGCTGCCTTGGCCCCTGAAATGCTCGCCACCGAAATTGCCGACTATCTGGTTCGCAAGGGCATTCCCTTCCGTGAGGGTCACCATATCTCTGGTCGCGTGGTTGCCCTGGCGGAACAGACCAACGTTCCCATGGATACCCTCTCCCTCGAGCAATTGAAGACCGTCGATGCGCGCTTCGATGATGATGTTCGCACTTGTCTGGACTATGAGCGTGCCGTAGAACTGAAGGACGCTGTCGGCGGCACCAGTCGGCGGGCTGTCTTGGAGCAGACCTCTGTTCTGAGGAGTCTGCTGTGAGTGCGCTTTCATTTGCAACTTCAGGATAGAAGACAAAAGTAGAGCACTTAGATCCGATTTATGAGATACCTATTTTAATATATAAATAACATTTGGAATTCTTTTCTTGGGGTGCTACCAGAGTGTTTTTGAGCTTAGCCGGCATCGGGAATTTATACTATCCATTCTCATCATCCCAGTCACACCGACGACATGGCGCGAATAGACTTACCGAGTGATCGATCATACACTAGATTGAAGCCATTTTGCAGAAGACACAAAATACGCCGCCTTGCAAGGGAATCCCTTGACCCAGTCAAGACAACCATACCTTTTTATAATCACCACCATGATACCGACCGAGGAACCCCACACCTGGCTCAAGGGTATATCCATTGGCATATATCCGACATCCCCCAAGTTCCGACCCTAGAAAAACAAACAAGTTAGCAGCAACAATCCATTTATCCCCCAGCTACCGATTACAATCCTCCAGACTCTCACCCCTACACCCACCATCAGAAAAGACGCCTTTCTGGAATTTCCCTATCTCTCTCTTCAGACGTCCACTCCCACAATCCACATTTATGAGATGTGGCGACTGGTCGAACGTCGGTGGTCAACAAGACCCCCTCCCGGCTTCGACGCGTCTCCGGCCGTGGTGTTTCATGGTTGATAGGATTTCTTCGTTGATGTTCCATCAGAGCCTTCGCGTTGGACTTCCGTCGGTCATGTCTGTTCATGGTCTTGCGGGTAATTTGCGCCAGTGTCGTGCTTTATGCTGGGGGGTTGCATGGACTGTA
The DNA here is from genome assembly GCA_009193565.1 of Aspergillus coremiiformis. Classification (NCBI taxonomy): domain Eukaryota; kingdom Fungi; phylum Ascomycota; class Eurotiomycetes; order Eurotiales; family Aspergillaceae; genus Aspergillus; species Aspergillus coremiiformis. The sequence goes on along the minus strand of ML739176.1, from coordinate 7,501 downwards.
CCTCTGCATGGAAGTTCTGGTTTGAACTGCAGGCGTTGAAGTGATAAGGGGATGTGGATGGCGGGAAGGCAAACCCCGGTGTTGGTAGTTCAGGACACGGTAGTAGAGCAAACACTAGCTCTGGAGATTAATTTGCTGGGTTTCGGCGTGTGAAGGATGCTTTACTAATAAGTTGAGTCTGGGGGTTCTGTTGTTATGAGCTGAATATCAACTTGAAAAATGTGTCTTTTTTTAATCTGGGAAGTTCCGAAAGTTATAGATTAAATTATGTGAAATACTCATATGGATACTAATCATTGATGCATGCCAGTGCTGAAAAGAACTCCACAAGTTAAGGACACCCAGTAGGAGAAAGATATATCCAATTATACACAAGAGAGGGAAAAAGAAAAAGGGCACATTTTCAAGCCTATCCATGCCTCAGGGACAAACATCACTCAGTCATCATTACCATTACCATTACCATTACTATTACCATTATTACTATTTGGATGCTGAAGAGGATTTTTCTCCTTCCGGTGTGTTCGGTCTGCCCTCTTCAGACTTATTTTCCCACTCCGGTCGGTGCGCCGACAGCATTGACCGCCTTGCAGACCCAAAGTCCATGAAGCTCATGGCATGGCTGCTGTTCGTACCACGGTTTGAGGGGGTATCTGGTGCAGAAGTGTCGAAGTTTGCGCTCAAGACGATGCCGTCGGCGGTGATGACGGGTGGTGAGTTTGCGCGATTCGAGTCTGTCTGTACTTGGGATGGGGATGGGGATGGGGATGAGAGGATAGGGGATGAGAGGATAGGGGATTGTTGGCGTTGGTGCGGTGGAACGTTTATCAGCTCCCTGCAGGGTTGAGCGGCCAGTTCAGCGCATCCGGAGTCTGACTGCTCGAGCCATACTGCCGACTGTCTTTGGTGATGCGGGACGTTTATGAGTTCCCTGGTGGGCTGAGATGCGAGTTCGACACGTGGACGGTGGACTCCTGTATCGCCAAGCTCCAGTGCTGATGCATTTGGGGGAACGAATGAGGTGTAAGGGCTCGGAGGATGGAGGTGAAATGAATCTAGTTCGGCCGCGGTGGATGTAGGTGAAATTGGAGTGGTTCCGCTGGTGGAATAGTCGGTTGGGGTGAGAAGGGAGCCGGCTTCGGTTTTTTCTTGTTTCGCTGGCGCTGATGGGAGACAGTTAATTGCTGTAGATGATGTACGCTGGGAAGCTATGGGGTCTTGATCGCATACCATGAATAACCTGTTCTGTAGTCGTCGGATCACTGTTGTTATCGGTATCAAACATCGCCAGCTTATAACCATCAGTGAGTGGACCGTGCCATCGAAAAAGAGTGTATCGTCTTACACCCTTCTTGCCCCTGCGATAGGCAAAGAACAAGGCGATAGCAAGTAGTATGAGGAATACTATGGCTCCGATCACTCCTCCTACGATAGCCCCAATGGGCGTTTCACCGCTCTTTGCTGCATTGGCACCGACATTGTTGGCAGTGCTCGTTTCGGTACTGGTACTTGACGTCCTGGCCGGGGAGGTGGTGGTTCCGGTTGTCTCAGAGCGACTAGTCGTAGTCATCGTAGTTCCAGCAGTGGACAGTGTCGAAGATTTGGACTTTGTGGGCGTCACAGTTTGTACCATGGTATACGTGCTGGTACTCATGGCTGTCGTCTTATCATCATCGTCCGGGCAGACACCGGCAGCACATGGATCGACCGAGCAACATCCTTGGAAAGGGCCTACAGAGCAGACATACCACAGCTTCTTGCCGGTACATTGGTGGCTCATCGCGAGAGTCGAGAGATGATCATATAACCAAGAGATATATGCGAGTAAAATTTCAACACTCAAAAGCCACGCGAGCGAGCGAACAAAATGAGAAGTGTTCAAGGTGAGTCAGACGACCCTGCCTTGCAGGGAGCACTGGGTGCCTATTATTCACTCCTGGAGCATGGAAAGAGACGAGTCCCCCCCAAAATACTGTCACTCAATGTGTACCATAATATCCACATTATCCCGGACCAAGAAGGCTAGACGGTGTGCGAGGAGCGTAGGATTCTGCGCCTTTGTTTGCTACACGACTTGGCAGTCTAGGGCGGCCCAATACGATCAATCATTAATAAAAGATCTCCGCATAGTTGTGTGGGACAGATAAGAAACCTGACCGTCCACGAGGTGGGATTCAATGCAGGGTGGTTGCTACCCTTCTGGGGCGTTGTGTACAGTCTGACATAAGAGCTGACTTCATTATTGTCCTCAAAACAAACAAACAGAGAATCGATGAGTAGTATGTTCAGTTGAGTATGGTTCGTAAATCCTTTGTTTCCCCGGGAATTTAAACTGTTCAGAAAGGGATTGGAGTTCCTTTTGCTTTTTTTAATGGAGTCTTCTCCGCGCTGACTGGAGTCCTCTATGCCGGATACGTAAAGCCGTGGTTGGAGGTTCAGGTTTTTCAGCTCTTTGTTTGGGTAGTACCTCATGAATCCAGATGTCTGACAAAGATTTAGGCTTAATAATCCCATGGTAGTCAATTGATCGATCAAATGTTGATCCAGGCATGTTGTTGAGCCTGATGATGGTCAACTTGGAAGAAACGAGATTTAAAGTCATGAACCTAAAATTCACTAGCTTGGGAAGTCACGGTATTGAGCCAACCCTATTCCACCAAGTCTCCGTATGCCGATGAGAATGAGGATTCTATTTCTCACTTCAAAGAAAAGGCGGACTTTGCACCACAAAAGAAAACTCCATTTGTATGATCGGTAATAAAGGGCTAGAAAAGTAACAATACAACGTGAGTAAACCGCACTCATCGCCTGGGAAAATGGATATACACATATAAACACACGGGAAAATAAACACTGCCAGATTTTCGTGACGCTATTTTTCCTCCACTCGAACCCTTCCCCGAGTGACATCTCTATCGAATCACACTCGGCGCCACGCGCTTAGTAGACACGCTTGAAGGGAGGCACCGACTTGCACTCATTCTCATCCAGAGTGTTGTGTTCGACGGCCCGGTAGCCCAGGTCGATCTTGCTGTGGGGGGTCTTCTGCCATGTGAGTGTGTGCTTCATCCAGTTCTGGTCATCACGGTCGGGGTAGTCTTCACGGGCGTGGGCACCACGAGACTCCTTGCGGTTAGCGGCGGCGACAGCGGTTTGGGTACTAGGACTGTGGTTAGCTATACTGTTTGACGGACCTTCTCATGGTGATACATACGCGCAAGTCAACAAGTTACGGAGTTCAAGTGTTTCAACGAGGTCAGAGTTCCAGATCATGCTACGGTCCTTGGTACCGACCTGGTCGTACCATTGGTCAATCTCGGTGACCTTGGCAACACCCTCATCCAAACTCTCCTGGGTACGGAAGACGCTGACGTCAGTCTGCATAGCCTTCTGCATGGCGTTACGGATTTCGAACGTCGACTTAGGGCCATCCGCAGTACGAGCGAAGTCGAGGTCCTTAATAGACTGAGCACCGGCATCGGGACTCAGCTCACGGTGAGGCTTGCCGGGGCTGGAAATATCGCGGACACGGTGAGAAACAGCACGGCCGAAAACGACCAGATCCAGAAGAGAGTTGGCACCAAGACGGTTGGCACCATGGACGGACACACAGGCGGCTTCACCGCAAGCATACAGACCAGGAACAACCTTGTCGTTTCCACTCTCATCCTGGGTCAGGACTTCACCAGTGTACTTGGTGGGGATACCACCCATGTTATAGTGGACGGTGGGCAAGACAGGGATAGGCTGCTTGGTGACGTCAACACCAGCGAAAATGGAGGCGGTTTCGGAGATACCGGGCAGACGTTCGTGGAGGAGCTTAGCGGGCAAGTGGCTCAGCTGGAGGTAGATGTGATCCTTCTCAGGACCAACACCACGGCCCTCGCGGATTTCGAGGGTCATGGAGCGAGAAACGACATCACGAGAAGCCAGATCCTTCGCAGTAGGAGCGTAACGCTCCATGAAACGTTCACCCTCGGAGTTGAGCAGGTAACCACCCTCACCACGAGATCCTTCGGTGATCAAACATCCAGCACCGTAGATACCAGTAGGGTGGAACTGGACGAATTCGAGATCCTGGTTGGGAAGGCCAGCACGGGCGACCATGGCCATACCGTCACCGGTGCAAGTGTGGGCAGAAGTGCAGCTGAAGTAGGCACGTCCATATCCGCCAGTGGCCAGGACAGTGTGGTGGGCCTTAAAACGGTGCAGGGTACCATCTTCCTGGTTGTAGGCAATGATACCACGGCACTCACCATCCTCCATCAAGAGATCCAGGGCGAAGTATTCGATGAAGTAGTTAGTGTTGTGGCGCAGAGACTGTCCATAGAGCGTGTGAAGAAGAGCATGACCAGTACGATCAGCGGCGGCACAGCAGCGGTAGGCCTGACCACCCTTTCCGAATTCCTTGGACTGACCACCAAAGGCACGCTGGTAGATACGGCCGTCCTCAGTACGAGAGAATGGGCATCCGTATCCCTCCAGCTCACGAACACTAGCGGGAGCTTCTCTGGTCATGTAGTGAATGGCATCCTGGTCTCCGAGCCAGTCAGAGCCCTTCACAGTGTCGTACATGTGCCATCTCCAGTCATCCGTGTGCATGCTGTAGTGTATAAATTTAGCGCAATTGCGATTGACATGTTCAACAAGGGATGACCTACTTTCCAAGAGCAGCGTTGATACCACCCTGAGCGGCAACAGTGTGGCTTCTTGTAGGGAAGAGCTTCGAGACACAGGCAGTGTTGAAACCGGCTTCCGCCAGACCGAAGGCGGCACGCAAACCAGCACCTCCAGCACCAACTACGACAGCATCGTATTCGTGGTCCTACCCAGACAGTCAGAACCCGAACTCATTTCAATGTGATTCTGTCGTATAGACTTACAATTATCGGGTACTTCTCAGCGATATGGCCAGTGAATTCCTTAGCGCGTAATGGTTGGCTACCAAAAATCCGGGCTTGCGGAGGGACGGATTAGTTAAACCAAGGTACAGATAGATTCGCAACCTCCAATGCGTACCTGCGGGTCGGGATGAGGAGAAAAGGCGTCTCTGATTCCTAAGGGCACGGGAAATCTGCACAATCCGCATGTCAGTAATGTAAACAGAGAGGATTGATTGCGCTTAAAGGACATGTAGAGAACGTCGGCTAACTGACCTTGGATGCGGGAGCTAGGCTCCGCAAGCTCACAGAGCTCATGATGACGGATCAAACGAAAAGAAACACTTCCCTAATGAGCCAGAAAGAGAGGTAAATTATGAGGGGGGTTGGGGAGGGGGAAGCAGCACAAGGATAGGACGAGAGAGTGCCTTTGCAGTCAACGGTGGTGGTGAGGTACTCGCACACCTGCACTTTTGGATGGTTGGTTGTGCTGGGCCGAATTCCTGGCTGACATAAGCCGTTTTTCCCTTGCCGACGGGGAGGACCGGGGCCGAGACCGCCAATGAGAGTCCACCCAGTGGTAATCACCTCGGGCAGCTGGCGCTTGATGATTGGCCGAGAATCGCAAGGCACGTGGCCGGTCTTCTTTTAACTCGGCAACAACGAAGAATTCCGGAGACAGACGGTACACAGACGGCGGATGGTGAGGGCATTGACAGTAGATATTTTGATAATGGACTCGACGTAGTCGGAGCTTATACGGGACTCTACCCTCCATGTGTCAAATGGTTAGGCTGCATGAAACAACGTCCACGGATCGAAGATGTATGGAGTACTATTGCTGAGACAATCTATTTAGTACTCTTACAATCATGTGATATTCCGCTCACGGTCAAAAGACATCACCATGGAAATTTACGTGGCTTCCTAATTACGAGAACCTTCGTAGAATGGACCACTAGCTAAAAAAAATGATCATACACATCCATTCAGCCATGCAAAGTAATCCAAGATGTAGAAGGAAGGGGTGGCGCGTTATCTAATTATACTGCATGTATGTCGCTGTCGAGTTGAACTTCAGGTTGCCCTTGATCACCTTATCCACGGCAGCCAAAAAGTCCTTCTCCGTGGCAACCTTTCGTCGTGCCCGGATCGCAAACATACCGGCTTCTGTTGCAACACTCCGAAGCTCAGCTCCCGTAGCGTTCGGGCATAGTCGAGAGATCAACTCCCATCGAATGTCCCTCTCTACCGACATACTCTTGGCGTGAATCCGAAGGATGTTAGCACGGCCTTCTACATCTGGAAGCGAAAACTCAATCTTGCGGTCAATTCGTCCAGGACGCATCAGGGCAGGGTCTAGCGTCGACGGTCGGTTTGTTGCAAACATAACCTTGATGTTGCCACGAGCATCGAAACCATCGAGTTGAGTGATCAGTTCAAGCATAGTACGCTGCACCTCGTTGTCACCACCAGCTCCGTCGTCGAAACGAGCACCACCCACGGCATCGATTTCGTCGAAGAAGATGATACACGCCTTCTTTGTCCGTGCCATTTCGAAAAGCTCTCGAACCATCCGGGCACCTTCACCAACATACTTCTGAACCAGCTCGCTACCAATAACACGAATGAAAGTGGCGTCGGTTCGGTTGGCGACAGCTCGAGCGCAAAGGGTCTTACCCGTACCGGGAGGTCCGTACAAAAGTGCACCCTTAGGGGGGTCGATACCGAGGTTGACGAACCGCTCTGGGGAAAGAAGGGGCATTTCGACGACTTCTCGCAACTTCTCGATCTGTTCTTTGCATCCACCAACATCTCCATATGTAACATCGGGCTTATCTTCAACAGTCATCATTGTCACGCTGGGGTCGATTTTAGGAGGCAAAGGCAACATAATCTGGTACTTATTCCGGTCGACACTAGATGAATAGTTAGAGATAGAACATGATAGAAGGCTGATAAACGTACCCAACCCGCATGCCTTCTTCAATATCCGTCGGGCTCACTCGTTCTCCTAGGTTGACAACGAACTTGGCAATTTGCTTGACGTTGATAACATATTTACTCTTGTCTGAGTCTTTCTCATCTTGGATAATCTTCGTACAGCGGGCCACCTGTAGCGGCTGCTCTTCTGCCATGCGTTGCCGATCTGCGGCAACATCCCAAAGGTGTGGAGGTGCAAGACCAGTGTCGGATTCCTACAGATATCAGGTACATTCACACCGGTACAGCTAGGGCAAAATACCTTAACACCAATCTTTTCATTTACGCTTGCTTGTTTGTCCTTGATTTGCTTCTCGAGTTTCTTTAAGGCATTTGCATAGGGAGCGGCGCCATATGTCTTCAGTACTGCAATATCACTAGAAGTAGTTAGCCATCTATCTCCGGAAACCACACGGTCATGTCATCCAGATCACGTACTCATCTGTGAGAGGGGTGATCTTCTTCTCCGGCTCTTCGTCATCGGCGAAGTTCTTCCGGTACTTCTCCCAACTCTCTCCCGTGGCGCTAGGCATGGTGAAAGACAATCGTGAGACGACGGTGTATCAGTGATAAAACGGACAGGGTGTAAGGGGATAAAAGATGTGTGGTATATGTAGGACTAGTGTCGAGTGATAAAA
>ML739175.1:0-56893 GCA_009193565.1 Aspergillus coremiiformis | reverse complement strand
GGTTACGTAGGTCAAATGGCATAATATGCACCGAGAAATTGGCGGCATGGACAGAAATGCCGAGATAATCTCCCCTGTAGGCGATAGCAAGTTCATTTTAGAGCAGGAGAATTGCGAGGTCAAGATAGATAGACCAGCAAACAAAGGAGGAGATCAAAAGTCCAGTTAATGAGAAGGGGGTTAAAGGCATCCAGAATAGAAGTTCGTTCTAGAGAAGAAGTCCCATGTAGCTCAAAGGGATGTTATCAGATTGAAGGTATGAGAGTGAGTGAGAGGTTGAAAACAGTGACAGTACATTTATTGTAACGTGAAGTAGGACGATTGTAATAGTAATGTTATTATGTCTTTGATGATACTGTAAGTATCTTCAAGTTGTTAGTTAGATATAGATCGCTGTGTATTAGTATCGCTTTGATACTGGAATTGTTGTCTAGATCGCTAGGAATTTCAGTCAAAACTCCTCAGTGAATCAAGTGTACTGAGATTCTGAAAACCCTTTTGTCAGTATAACAAAAGTTGGCTTTATCCACTTCGATTCCCACCCAAGTTCACATTTTAAAGGGGGGGGGAGAACACACTGTTATGGAATTAACATCATACAACCAATGTATTTAAGCGGCTAGTACACAGTCCAAGTTGATTATATATCCCAAATTTGTTGAACCATTTTCATTTGTATCTATTTCCCCTTGAAGAATATCATCTATATAGCCCATGCGCCCCTAAGTTTTATAATACATGTGACATCGTGGACAGCTACAACATAGCTGAGGAGATGGTGTATTGTCACTTACTCGTCCGTGTTAGATACACGTGACTACCAGCCACGGAGTAAATGATGGAGCGTAGCCACGAGGCATGGGAATAACCATGTTCCTGAGGTTTGCTTGATTAGAATTACTCCACCGACGGAATATTCACAAGTCTGATTCCGAATCCTAAGCCTGTCGTCCTTCTAGGGGTATTTCTACGGGACACAGCTCAGCGGTGGAAGAGAAATATAAAGAAATGGCGCTAGCTCTACCGCCGCCGAGGGTTTCCCCGTTCCGGGGTTCTACCACCGCTGAGCTGTAAGCCCGTATTTCAACAGGCAGACGTTCGCCGCAGCACAGCTTCATTGACTTAAACATTAGAACTTAAACATTAGATAATATCAATCTCAGTTTGTAGACGGTAAGTCGTCTGGGGCTTGATACTCAAGATAATAGAACTGACAACCATAGACGTCAAAATGGTGGAACAAAAGCCTCTTCGAGTTCTCGTCATTATCTCGAACACGAATGCCTATTGGGAGCAGTCTTGGTCTGCCTCGGAGGATTTACTTCCAGTGGCTGCTGAGATCCTCAAAGACTATCGCTTATTGAAGTACATATATAACCATCAACCTAAAATGAAGCTATTGGCAAAGCAGAGGTGGGCGACTCGTGCGTTCCTTGTATTTGATATTTCAAATACGTCCTATGATCCCGAAAAGGGACATTTACCAGAGCAAAACAACCTTCCCGTTGCAGTTGTTCGGCTAGGTAAAACAGTGCAAGCCTATTCGGCGAACCCTCCGGCACAGAACAAGGTCAATAAAGATATTGCCCGAGCTCACAACGACAACGGTATAAAGAGTCTTCCACCCTTTGTTGTAGATTATACCTCTGGGCCACCGTTATATCCCAATCCACGCGACCCGTCATTACTACTGTGACTTCGCATACCCTTTGTCAGTGTTAGCAGGTATGGTTTAATGCTATCTTTGTTGGGGGCTTCGAACCCGTCCATTTGTATCATTGTGACTCTGGGGTAGGCAAGCTACAGGGCCCACAGACTTCGCGTTGTTGTGTTATATTAGCGTTTATTAAGTCAGTGACTGCATGGATGGTATCACGGCAGGTATCGATTCGCTCAGTTCTGATAATATTATTGCATTGAGGGCAAGTGGTCACTATGTAATCACACATCTGCCTCATTGTTAGTCATGTGATTGGAGGCTGGAATTCTCATATTACCTTAGAGGCAAAACTGATATTTCCACTGCAGTAATAAGGTCAGATGCGGCACTCTATTTGTTGAGTTGAATACTCCAGAGAGTTAAATGATAACTTTATTGTTCCTGGTTGATATGTATCGTTTCACGCTCCGCTGAGCTGATGAGGGTGGGGGTTGGTGTTATAACTCGGACGCTCGGCGTTGCTGTCGATGCTGTGCAACATGGGCAACGTTGTCCAGATCTAACTATCTCTGTTAGCCCTGGTCGTGATGTACGTCCTACTTAGAGCAAGCAGTCTTTAAATATGTAAAACCTCAAGTAAATTATTCTATCTTCTAATAGATTGCCATTAAATTACTGTGCAACGATAGGACTCTCAAACCTTACTTTCCACAGCTGCCAGCTTCCGTCTCACCAAAATCTCAAGCTCATCACGCTCGCTCGGACTCAGGATCTGCATCCGGCTTTCCCAGTCATCCTCCCAGCTAGAATCAAATTCGAAGTAAATGCGATCAAGCACCTGCCTGAATATAGGATCAAAGGCAAAGCTTCGAGTAGCAGCATAGATCACCCAGAATCTTCCTGTAGCCCATTCATGCTCCATACAAGCGGACAGTCGCTTGTTTCTTGTCATATTACCTTTATTGATAGCGACCTCTTCTTGGCTACGTAGAGCGCTTAGAAAGATATGGAAGGCATGTTCATACGCCTGGGTCCAATTGGAAATCCCCCCAGGCCAGAACTCTGGCTTCTCCAAAAGAAGCCACCATGGTGGTGAAGAGGTAAACTCCGTAGGCGCAGCGTACGTGAATTCCCAGTTTACAATACCAACGATTTGGTACTTCGAATCAAGTATAACATTACCGGGTCGAAGATCATCGCACCACATGGTAAACGGCCCATGCTCGTAGCCAGAAGATACAAGCTTTTTATCTTCGGCAAGCTTTCGAAACAGAATTCTCGCAAGGAACTTCTGGCGGCAATCACTTTCCGAGGAGATAGAATTATTTGGTTGATGTAATAAATGCTTGATGTGAAGATCTGCCAGACCCTTAAGATATGAGGTTGACGTCGTGAACACAGTATCTGGTAGTTCAGTCTCCGGAAGGTCACCAAGGCGAACAAGTTCATTCCAGTACATTGACAAAGGACGTGCACACACGTCAAAATCCTTGCCATCCTTATTTATTAGGATTGATCCAATCGTGGGAAACGATTGCCTTGATAGCTGTAACAGGGCGTCAGCTATTTGTTGATAGAGATTTTTGAGGTGTTCGACATCGAGCTTCGGGTTAAGTATTGGCCTGGCATCTTTATCTTTTCCCGGTATTTTCAAGACATTAGCCAGAGTAGTTGCGTGCTCGATAAATTCCATAAGAATAAATGGCCCCAACTCGAGTGGACTCTCTGCACGGCTTCCCCAATGGAAGATGGTCGGCACTGGGATGGTAGTATGTTCTCTTAGATATTTCATCGTGGCGACCTCGTTTCGCACCTTCTCCTCGGGAAATCTTGATAACCCGGGAATAGGAATGCGAAGGATTACCGAGCTGGAGTCCTGGTATATTAATCTAAAGGAAACATTGTACATACCCTCCCACTATAACCTTGACCTCAATTGGTTTACCGTCACGATAGGTGAGGATAAAGTCCTTAATTACCACGTACACATGGCGATCATGTAGCTTTTCAAGCCATGCATCGGCGATTTCCTCACTTTTTTCCCATGCGGTGTCATCAAAGGACATAATATGCTCCATGACTAAAGGCGCGTTGTAAGATTATTAGCAAAGTAAAAGGCGAGTACACTTTAAGGATGGAAGAGTGGGCAATCACCCTGATCGTGCGATTATGTTCTCCTGTAGCAGGGCAGATTGGTCCGTACTACACAGTAGGTCTTGTCTAGTGCGCCAAGCTCATTAAGCTACTAACAAAACACTTTAACGGTATCTATTTAGGTGTACAGAGTATGGGGTAGATAATATGTCGTCTTATTCCTTTTGAAAAAGCTCCGCTTTGGGAGATCACAGTTTATATTCAGAGGAAGCAGAGAAGAGAGATGGATGAGGTCCTACTTTTGGCATCTATATCTAGGTATCTAAACTTATACTGATCTGTAGCCTTTCATGTATAGTTGAAATATTTTACGAAGATAGCTTCCTTGTACTCCGTATATAGATTTGTGATTGATGCCTAAAGTAGGTGTGAAAGGATCAGATCCTTAAAACACTCCTTAACCAGGTCGCTTTACAGGGCTTACAGCTCAGCGGTGGTAGAGAATCTTGGCAAAAAGTTCTACCACCGCTGAGCTCTAAGCCCCTGAGGTAAAAATAATATCCACTTCGATAATCATGATGTATGGACTATTGGTCAAAGAAGGTTCCGATCTTATTATCTTTCTGAGTCAGTGTTCTTGCCTTGTTGTCTGAAGATATTTTAACTGTTTTCTCTTACTCTGGGCATTGAATTTGTTTTTCATGTGCACCGATGAAGTGCCATTTGCCAGCTGTACTCCGTAATGAAGAAGGCAGGAAGCTGTTTCAGACATTTTTGGATGCTCTTATGGGTTATCACAAAGGCCGGCCGGTCCTAAGTAACGTTTCCATGGCTTTAGAGTAGTCATGTGACACCTGACACCGTTCATGTAATACTACCTACTCCGTAGTATACTCCGTACAGAGCCCTGGAGTACTTCCGCATCTCCCTCTTCCGGATTCTATCTACTGTCTACAGCAGCCTTCATTCTTCTCAATGGGCTTTCCATTCTACCAGAGTTTTTCTCCGAGCTGGTCACGGAACACAGGCATGAAATCACTTTTGAACGTATGGAAGAATAGTTTACACCAAAAGCCCCCATCCAGAAAACATACCAATGTTTTACATTTCAATATAACAACAGAGACGCGCATAGAGGAGGAGACCCTGCCTCACTATAGGCCCGAGAATTATTATCCAGTGAAAATCGGCGATATTTATAATGATAGATACCAGATCACGGGAAAAATCGGCTATGGTGCATACTCAACAAGTTGGCTATGTCGGGACCTTCAGTGCGTATCACAAAGAAACCCTACATAAGGAGGCTCTCTATTAACTATCCTGTATCTCCAGAAATCGGAGCTTCGCCGTATTAAAGGTGTCCACATTTCTGTCCAATTTCCCGTCCGCAACTGACCGTGAAAGAAGAATTTATGAATATCTAGCGAAAATCAACTCTCCGCATGTCGGTCAATCACTCATTCGCCAGATGTACGATTCGTTTGACATTGAAGGCCCAGCTGGTAGACACTGTTGTCTAGCTCTTCAACCAATGCGCATGACACTTCTCGAGATGATGGGACTGAATACAAAGCCGTTTGATGTACCACTGCTCAAAATGACACTCAAGCGACTCCTCCTGGCCCTTGACTTTTTACACACTGAGGCTAGTATAATCCATACTGGTATTTTGGTGGCCTATTTCTGCTACACGTGTTTGTTGTTCTAACGTCAACCAGATTTGAAGACCGACAATCTGATGCTTACTCTGGAAAATGTCGACGTGCTAGAGGCCTTTGCTGAAGCAGAATCTGAGAACCCAGGCCCTTGGAAGACAAACAATGGATCTTTCTTGATTTACAGGAGCCGAAAACTATGTCGGCCTGCTGGAGACAAAGGATACGGTCTACCCGTACTTTGTGATTTGGAAGAGGCACGAATTGGGAAGACACAAGAATCTGGTCCATTCATCCAGCCACATATTTATAGGGCCCCTGAAGTTATATTTGAGATGCCCTGGGATAGTTCTATAGACATTTGGAACTTGGCAGGTTTGGTAAATGCTGCTCTCATCTAGCCTCTATACGACATCGCCTCGCTGACATTCAATTAGATTTGGGACCTCTTTGAAGGGAAACATTTATTTGGGGACATATTTGATATCAATGGTAGTCATGACCCGTTTAAGCACCTGGCGCTTATGGTAGCTTTAATTGGTCCACCACCGGCAGATTTTGTTCGACGTAGTGAAACGACCGAACAGTGCTTTGATCTTGGCGGTGAGTAGAATTGGCTACCAGATTCTGAAGTTTACTTTATTACGCCTTGTGACTGACATTTAGCAGGCTCCTGGATCGCACACGAAGAAGCAGCCGTACCATCCGTTTCGTTAGAGAGTTTGGAAAAGAGGCTATCTGGACAAGAGAAAAAAGAGTTTATCAAGTTCATGCGCTCAATGCTCAAGTGGCTACCAGAGGAACGGAAAACAGCAAGACAGCTTCTTGAGGACCCATGGTTATTGTAGACACTAGATCTGACATGGCTCGAACGCATAAGTACGAAATTGACTAATTTCCAATCCTAAGTCTTGGCCACTCATCAATATTAGCGTCTGTGCTATGATTTAGGCACCAGGCATGGATGAGCTGCCGGCAGAGCGAGCCACCAGACAAAGAGAGCTCAAGGCATGTGTGACCTGCGGGCAGAGCAACCCTAAGGGTGGTCATTCGGTTAAAAATTATCGACCCGCCTTTCAAGCTGTGCGTTGGAGTCTCGGTGCTGGACGAATGTGCCGCACAGAGCCGGTGGGGGTTCAGGATATGGACAAACCGTCTCCATATATATAAATCTGTCGTCTGGTTGGATAAGTTGCTGTGGTGCCCCTCCAGCCTCCCAGGGTCCACTGTCAGCGAGGATTATCAGGTCAATTGGTATGCCGTTCTGTACATTTGGCTGCCCGAGAGACTCTTCTAAGTACACACTTCAGCGATATATATTGGGTGACAAGCTCTTATCTGCTGCGACCTGTCGAAAGGGCAGTTCTTAACCAGGGTATCAATAGCATCTTGGTCATTTGGCGGTAGAATTGAATCCGAACTTGAGATATAATCTGGAGGGTCTTAATAAAAACTGCACGGGCTTCCCTGGGCGTATCTGGCGACAATATCTGTCACTGAGCCTTGATCACGGTGGCTGAAGCTGTAGACCTCCGAAATAGATCTGGAAATGCAGTTGTATCTCATTGAAACAAATTCTCGATAATGATTTAATGCGGCAAAATTCGTCAGATACCACGAGATCTTATGTGTAGGCGATCACATCAAATTACAAAATGAAATCAAAAAGAGAGTGGAATACGAGTGTTTAATTCTTGGACTGTCTCCCTAAAACTCTCAAGGTGCACTATTTTGAATGAGGAATAACTCTGCAATCCAATTCAGCATGGTCATCACCATCAGAGATAAAAAACACATTCAAGGTAGGTATGGACAGTCATATAATGTAAAGGATTGTGATTGATAAGAATATGCTGGATTCTTCCACAATGCAACTGTATCCTGAATAGAGGTCCTGCTCGCTTCTGAGATGAGGTAAGTATAGTAACCTATATACATGTTTGGATCATCATACGATGAAAATATTATGCACTAGAAATGGGTTGTGGATGACTGAGATCAACGCTAATTCCCAACTTCAGGTTTACCACTTGGCCTCAGGCTGTTCCTGGAACTTCTGCAGAATGACAACGATGTTCTCCAGAGCCTTCACCTCACGGGTCAACTGTTCCTGGATCTTTGCCTTGGTCTCGTCGGAGACAGGGGCACCGGCTGGGATAGAGGCCAGGGATCTGTAGAAGTTCTCGTTGTCAGGAGCAGCGCCCATGGCCAAGTTGAAGACCGGCTTCATAGCCCAGGAGTGGTGCTTGCTGAGGGTGTCACCGTAGGCTCCACGGAAGGAGTCAGCGAGCTTCTCGGAGGTGTTGTCAATGTGGCGACGGAGGGATTGGGCGGTGAATTCAAGACCCCTATTGTGATCCAATGTGGTTAGCCAATTGCATGATCAGAATTCCATATATTCGAAACAGTTATAAGTGGGGACGTTGCAATGGCCCTAATAACCCCTCGTAGAAGAGTTGAGAGCAAAATCAGTCCATACCTAACAAGCCAGAGCAGACCCTCAGAGGCGGTGTGCTTCTTCGTCTTCAGCTCGTTCACCGAGAGAGCCTGGACAGTCTCAGACTCAGCTGGAGCAGCCTGCTGCCGGTCGTTGAGTTTCTATAGTAGAGTTAGGATGTGCAAGTAAACGCGGGGTACAGATTTCCGCACCTTAACGTTGCCAACAAGATCGCTCTTGACAGGGGTGAAAGCCTTGGAGCCAAGGACATCTAGACATCGTCAGAATTGAGCAATTCCATAGGCCAGTCAGTTCAGACTCGTACCGAACAAGGTAGACAACGATTCGGAGGCCTCAAGGAACTCGGTGGTAGAGATGGAGTTGTCTGCACCAACGGGAACATCGGCGAAGGACCTCTTGAGGCCATCGAACCAGGTCTGGGAAGACATCTTGAATTGTAAAGTACGTGAATAGAACGAGTAAAGACAAAAACCAAGTGAGTAGGGGAGAACGAAGAAGAAAGAGAATTGAGGGGCACAACTTGACTGTTATGTTTAGTTGTCACACCGCCGTTAGCGGGACAATGGACACGCAAGCGGTCAGGCTAATCAGCCGGTCCAGACTTTGCCCTTTGAATGTATAAATGTAAACAAGGCAAACAGGACAAATAGGGCAAACAGAATAAAAAGTGTGATCTAAGCTGAACAACGACGTCATCACCTAAATCCAACTCTAGAACCAAGGCTGATCAATCGGTTCCTGATTGTACATCCCCTTGGTGGATCCTCAATAGGTCCGGGGCCAATATCAGCGAAATTTTCGGAATCTATATATAAGTTCTCGTTCACTTTCCTTCAAATCTGTTCATTGTTGAAATGTGCAATGAGCACTCAACACCCCCTAGATCAGCATGTCAGTGACACAATGGAGACTGGTCTACAAACTGCATTTAATGACCACCAGCATGGCTTGGAGCCAGAATTTTATACAGCTGAGAAGTTGGTAAGAATCATATCATCTCGTATATCATCAGAAAGACTGATCAACGTTGAAGCGCTATGCTTCTACCAACCATGTGCATATAACGAGCAGACGGTTCTTCATCGGACCAATCCCCAAGGGTTGGCTGCAAAACCACCGCAAATCATGGTATAAGTCCCGCCTTACCTTCAAGAACTACTCCTCCAAGATCGTTACATTTTCGGCGGAAACCGATGTTGCGCGGTACACGCAGGAACCGGAACGGCACGAGTCGTCATCTCCAGAACAGACAAGCAACGATGAAACAGTAGATACTACAGAGGGTGAACAAGAAGATGAGGACTCTAGTGAAGAGGAAGATGGTCACAAAGGGGCCCTTAGGACTCTAAATGAACCACTGGGAGAAGCCACCGAAGGGTCCTCTTCCACTGACTCCGACACACCTCGTCCCTCAATCCTAATCCCGGACAGGCACGATAGGACTCCAGCTAGTACAGCAACAGATGCACAATCGTCTTACATGACAGCAAGGGAAATTCCCCCAAGCTCATATAGCACGCAGCAAACCTCGGGCGACCGCGACGGGAGGGAAACCATAAGGCCTTTGAGCAGACCAACATCAAGAACCGCAGATCAATATGATGCCAGTCAGTCAAGCCCCATGGCATCTGAAAGTGAAGTTGGATCCACAGCCCCGTTGCTAAGGCCTAGGTCACGACTCAAAGGTAAAGGACGACTTTCTGCGTCATTGACACCGGACATTGAACCTCAGGAAGTTGAAAGTGCTGAAGGAGAAGAGCACTTGAGAGATGAATGGCTTCGTTTTCACAAGCGAGCCATCAAATACAATGATAACTTTTTGGATAGACAACAAAGACTACGATCGCGGATCTCAAGGACACATGACATGGTCTCAGAGACTTTATCCCGTCGGCGGCAAGTAAAAGCAGGCGAGATTATCAAGGCAGAGAGAATGCTCGTCCGAATTGAGGAGACGACTCATGAACTTCCGGAAGACTATGGTGAAAATGACAGTTGGGGGATGGAAACCAGAGTTGCAGATAACTGGCGAGAATTCTTGGTGGTTTTTCGGGCGACGTCCGATGAGGATGCGCCGTTTACTCTCCAGATGTACAAGACGCGTGTTATTCCTGAGATACAGCGACACAACACCAGGGTAAAACCTCACCACGAGATCTCTCTAGGTCGCAAGACAAAGCTGAACCTTTATTCTTCTCTGGATAAAACCATTGTCATCTGGGGTCCTTGTAAGCATGGGACCAAGATTTATATCGTACGACCTAAATCCACGACGCACGCCGTTGAATGGTACTCGTCTCTGGGATTTGCATTAGGAAGGCGACGGGTATCTTCGCTTTCAATTAACGTACCAGACCTGAGAGTGTCGCTTACATTCAAAAACCCGTTCGAGCAGTTGCAAGCCCATCGCAGGTCGACAGAGAGACACGGAATACTTGCTCATTCTGCAACACAGAAGGAAGCAGCAGCAGAAATGATCATACGGGGCTGCATTAATTTGTTGGATAAACGCCCTGAATGGACAGAGGTATTACATAGGTGGTCCAAAACTGAGAGAATGGGTCTCGCTTGGAAGAGATATGACCGATTGGAATGGGTTCACGGCATCAATGAGGAAAAGATGTACGGTTCGCTGGCGATGCAAAGGACTCATGAACTTGAGCTCCGACCGAGACAACATTACCGTACACATGTGCAACATGACGACAAGAAAGAGGAAGAGCCGGAGCCAGTGGAGGGCTTTCTGATCCGTCTTACATCGCAAAGAGGTGTACATCAGCGGATGAACAAAATGTTTTCCAAGCGCATATACTGTTTCACCCAGGACCATTACTTGTTTTTCTGCAAGCCAGCAAAGTCCTTGCCGCCGACTCCTCCAAGACTTTGTGCAAATGAATCTAATATCCCATCAACGCAAGAGATCCTGAACGAAATGCCCCTTTCATATGATATTAATCCATTTCCAGTACAGGACGGGGAAATAACGTGGCTGTTGAGTGGCAACAAGGAGCACATAAAAAGACACGATGAGGAAGCATTTGCCCAGTTACGTAGGAATGTCCACAATTTGACCAATGCTGATGGCCATATCGACATCTGTCGCGTGCAGGAAGTGCGAGATGTGCAGCGTGACAGTTGCCCTGCAAATAGGGATATCCGAGGAGGGCCAGATGTTGCAATCAATCCCGAAACGAGAGACACTCAGCGGGATGACGGTGCAACCCAGAAATTTAACGACGATAGGACATTTGAGATGCTTCTGGATAATGACCTAGTTGTGCGTTTCCAGGCGTATGATGAGGGAACCAAGAATGAATGGATAAAGCGACTAGATGCACTTGTGAGATACTGGAAAGCGCGATGTGCAGCCGACATGGTGGAACTCAAGGCCTTGCGGCAGCGCAATTTAGAAATTCTGGACATCGACGAAGAAATGGAGTCTGTGGTAGGACAATTCGCCAAGAAGTGGGAAGTTAAGAGGGCTGAGGCATCCCCTTTATTACACAATATGTGTGCCCTCTCTGGATGTCGGACAATCAAGGTAAGTCACGTACACTTTTTCCCCAACAAATGGTGCTGACTCTTCGAAGATGTCCGGCCAGCTCTATCGGAAACCGCGTCGACACTCAACCTTCAAAAGATGCGATGTTGTTCTTACTGATGGGAAGCTGTTGATTTTCCGGAGCTCATTGAGGAAGCGTAATGGTGTCGAGATCCCTCATGCTCATTCTAGCCTTGAGGCAACTATAGACCTGAGTGATTGCTACGTTTATTCGGGGCTGTTGACCGAGTCTGATCTGCTCTACACCAATCAAACCTTCGATAGCAATCGCCCAAGCCATCGCACCCTGCCCCGGGCTTATCTTTCTACTGATGTTTACACGAGTAGCGATGAGGACACAGCCATCACCTTCGTGGTTTGGCAGCCTTTGCGCAAGAATCTGTTTCGAGCACCTGAAAAAAGAGAGAATGGCCAAATGAAACAGACGTTGAAGCAAGTTCCCAAGCTGGGTGTCCATGGGCGGACCGCCGTGTTCAAAGCGCGGAGCCGGATAGACAAAGATCGCTGGGTTCTGAGCATTGCCTCTGAGATCGATAGACTGCAAGAAAGCCAACCAGAAGATCTTCGATTAATCGCAACAAATGGAGGTTAGCCTAGACATTGGAGCACTCTAATTCACTGGAGGATGTCCCCTTTCAAGACGATCCATCAGGTCTGTTGCTTCATGATGTGCTTGTTACGCTCCTTCCCCTAATCGTCCCTCCTCTCCTATATATTCATACATATTTCTGTATAATAATACAAAATCTCTATGTACAGTACAACAGATACCCATAATAGCAACAATTTAGAAGTCTCTATGACAGGACAGGTCGCTCCAATTTGACCGCCTCCTTCGACACACGATCCCTTACCTCCTGCCGATAGTTATCGCCTAACCTACGCTCCTCATCACCCTCCACAAGTCCCGTCTCCCAGTCCGACCACTTCAACAGTCTAAACCGCGGCCACATCACAGCCATCACCCTCCCCGTGATCAAACTAATACTCACGGGCCCATAAGTATTGCTGTCGAGCGACCTCTTCGGGTCCGCCGCATCCCCCTCCAACCAAACATGGTTAAACGGCACGATCTGCGAGGGTTTCATACAAGGATCACGAGTCGTAATCCGATCCCCAGGAAGCCCAACAACACGTTTAATAGCAAGATGGTTCGGATTCGCCGGCGATCTAGTAAATTAGACTCAATAACCGGCCCCTCCGGAAAGAAAGATCAAATCATACCGAAACGTAACAATCATCCCCCTCTCCAGCCTCCTCACCCGCTCCCAGGGCCACCCCGCCCCGCCCCACGGCCACATATTCACCAGCACCACGTCGCGCTTCGTATGCATCTGATCGTAATCCTCATTGAGGTAGGGCGTCATCGACGGTCCGCTGACCCACACAAACCCAAGGACATGTTCGTAGAAGAAGAGGCTGATGGGGACGATGGGGGCTAGTATGCGAAAAACACGGATGGGTGTGGCATAACGACTTCGGAAGTTAGAGAAGAAGGATGGCTTGCGAGGTGGTGGTGCGGTGGAGGGTGTAGACGGAGCGCGCGAGAGCCTCGGTGTGTTTTTTAATCTCAATTTTACGGCTTCGGGTGTCAGGGCCGGGAATTTGGGGCTCCGGGGCTTTTGCGATGCGCTTGGAGTTGGAGGCATGAGGGCGGGGTGTTTTTTTTTTTGCGGTGTCGCGTGACGAGGTTATGGGATTTTAGATTGTATAGCAAGGGATGGTTGGAGGAGGTCGAGTACACTTGTGGAGGGATATAGTGACTTGTTCAATGGATGGTTGGTGTGGAGTTGAAGCAGGTTTATCAAGTTGAGGTTGATATAGTACTCGGTGGAATTCATCTAATTCATCTATCGGTGATATCGGGGCTTGGTTTGCAGTGTTTGCATTTACCTCTAGGATTGTACAGATGCATGTTATCTCGACTCCGTACGGAGTACTCCGTACACAAGCAATTATTCCAAATGTTAGTGTGTTCGGTAAGATCTGGACTGTCAAAGGGCTGTAGAAAATGCACAGCATAGATTCGAATGTATCTGTGCTTGTTAGTCATACTTACAACGAACAGAGATAGTAATGCTTCGGGAGAAAAGAAAAAAGAAATAGCATGTCTTGGTTTCGATCCAAGGACCTCCGGGTTATGAGCCCGGCGCTCTTCCCCTGAGCTAACATGCTGAAGCGATGAAAAGTGTTTGACTTAATTCACTAGAAGATCTACAAAGATTAACATCATGGGTGTCATCACTTCCTTAGGTTAAGGTTTAGAGGCAGCCTTTCGGCTTTGATACTACTGTTGTACTATCTTTTACAGCAATTACTCTCTTTCCAGTGCTCTTCCCCTAGACTAATAATCTGATTAGTTGCGGTTTATTTCACCTATCTTGAATCAAGTCCAATACTCAGCCTGTAGACTGGAAATCGAGATTGTTTTCCTTCCGTTTGCATCCTAGATGTGCATCATTTACAGTACCAATCCTACCTAGCTTTGTAGTCTGATCTGGTGGTAAATTATCTAAATGTGCTTTTTGTGTCTGGTTGTACACTTCAAATACTGCTTTATATATTTCTTATACTTGGCAATGAAAGTTAGATGAGAAAGATACCAGGGTCAGACCAGAGGTACTAAATCCGATGAAGTGAGACCAGACACAATTGACACCGAGACAAGTGTTTATATAAGTATACACTCAATCGGCCAATGTAGTGTAGTTACTGGGGTTAACTAGGTCAAAACGTCCATAGTACTAATATCTAGAAAATACTAGAACATCCCATGCATGGAATTCGACTGATGGACTGGAACATGCAACTTGAACTCACAGGACCACAGCTGTAGTACAGACGCGTAAAAATCTCCATTAGGCTATATCATAGACCTTCAACTTGGATGTCAGTATTATAGATACACTTGTCAGAGCTTTGAACAACTTGTCAGGACTGCGCGCTGCGAAAGCTCTCAATGATACCAGTATATATCTGTAGGTAGATGCAAAGGTCTAGAATAATAGATCAGAGTGTCAAGGACACACAAAGAACTCCATTGCACTAGGTCTACTCAGAAAGCGGGGTAGCTAACATTCACTGACATCCAAGTAGTACAGATGATTGTCTCCTGTTCCCTAAGTACGGGATCATCGTATACTATAACACGGATACGATGCGTACGTTTGCCACCACCCAGTGATTGCGAAATAAATGACATGACAGCTTGAGAATAAATAAGGTCAAACCCACATACTTGGACTGAGAAACATCACCGCAGCCCTGCAAGACTGCAGTAGTGTGTTGGTCTAGTCAGGAGTTAGTTCCCATCCTTGCCCAACAGGATATCCTGCTATCCTGACTCCCTTTAGGGAATATTTTGAACCATAAACCCAGTTGAATGGTCTCAGAACTATGGCTACAATACTAACAGAACTGCTGAGCCCTTCTCCCTCGCAGATCGTGCCCGCTTTTCTAATCTTGGGGGCAGCTTTCCACCAGTGCATTCGCACGACTGAAATTGATAATCGAGTCTGCTCACTAGTGGCACTTTATCTGGGGACTTATCTCTTCCTGTGCTTTGGCTATATCCATTTCTTCTCGCTCAGTTGGCTCCGTGCGGCTGTATTGGTTCTTCTTGCGGCCTTCTGTTTCAATATCGGACTGACGATTAGTGTCATCCTCTATCGAGCCTTCTTTCACCGGCTGAGACATTTCCCTGGACCTTGGAAAGCAAGACTGAGCCGTCTTTACACGGTCCAGCAAGGATGGCAGCGGACCCAGTATCATCTGGATCTTGAGGCGCTGCACCGGAAACATGGAGATTTTGTGCGCATGGGACCTCGCGAAATATCCATCAACCGACCGTCAGCTGTCCACACAATCAATGGGCCACAATCGTCTTGCACGCGGTCTACATGGTACAGCCGTCTGTCCGATGACATTACCCAGGTTTCGCTAAACTCGACCCGCGATCCTGAGGTACACCGCCGTCGACGGAGGGCGTGGGACCGTGGGTTCAGTATGAAAGGTAAGAGGGCAAACCAATCCATCCCCTCTCCTACCCCAATTCCTACTATACGGAGGACTGACTAGTGGGTAAAATAGCACTAGCAACCTACGAGCCGAGTGTTCAACACAAGGTAGAAGTCCTTGTTGCTCAGGTTCGCTCCCGTCTGGATGAACCTCTTAATGTCTCGCAGTGGACTATGTATTTTGCCTTCGATGTAATGGGCCTCGTTGGCTTTTCCAAAGATTTTCGCCAGCTTGAAGAGGACACTGAGCATGCTGCAATCAAGGAGCTCCATAACCAAATGTTGGTCATAGGTCTCCTGAAGCCCGTTCCGTGGGCCCTGTCCATCCTTCATATTATTCGAGGCGCAGTGGGCAACTACGGCCAATTTATGAATTACTGCGCAGGTCAGATAGCAGAGAAGAAATATGTGAGCTTAGTCTTTACCTTCATTTCATTTTCTCTTCGTCTTGTTATTTATCGACTCTTGTATAGGTCATTAATCGCTAACATGATGGTTGTGTAGCAATGGAACGTGGCAAAGGATAAAACCCCAAGAGATGTCATATCCTGGCTGCTAAAAGCCCTCGAGGAGCAAGACCCCTCAGCCCCACCAGGTAATCAAGCTCTTAACGAGGATGGCCGTTTAATGATAATTGCCGGAAGGTGAGAGGACTTTTCTGCCCTATTGCCCGTACCAAGCTCTGATACCCGCTAGTGATACCATTGGAATAACCCTGGCTCATGCACTATATTACCTTACCAAATACCCATCGACATATAGGAAACTGCAATTGGAACTTGATAGTGCCTTTGCAGAAAATGCAAAACCGTCAGAATTTAACAATGAGAAGCTCCGCAATCTACCATACCTAGATGCCATTATCAATGAGACCCTTCGTCTCAAGCCTGCCGTTCCAAGTGGTCAGCCTAGATTGACACCTCCTGAGGGCCTCCAAATCGACGAAGTATGGATTCCTGGGGATACTATTGTGGTCGTGCCTCAATACGTTATCCAACGAGACGATCGCAATTTCCCATCTGGTGCGGAGTTCATACCTGAACGGTGGCTAGAAGATAAAGAAAAGTTGATTTTGCATGAAGAAGCCTTCTTCCCATTCCAAATTGGTAATTGTGACCAACCCCTTCTGTGATTCTAGATGCCTGATCTATGCAACTTCAAGGTCGTTATGCATGTGTCGGGAAGCAACTTGCTCTCACGCAACTTCGTGACGTTCTGAGCCGGATCGCCTTCGAGTTTGATCTCTCCTTCGCGCCTGACGAAGATGGCATTTCGTTCGATGAGGATTCCAAAGATACATTTGCTTTAACCGTAGGACCGTTGCGTTTGGTTTTCAAAGAGCGAGTACGCATATAAACAGAAGCTCACATGATACTACTCCGCGTATTGTTTCCAAAAATAAACGAGAGATTGGCAATGCTTTCCGATGCCATCATTTCTTCAGGTGAATCCTGGGCTTACAGTTTGTGCACATAGACAAGTAATTGTAGGCCAAGATGACAAGATCCAAAACATTAGTAGGAGTTATTAATCCACTCGACCCAAACGCCAGCTGACTTCTTGGTCTGCCTTGACTTGATATGCCTCTACCAACAGTACTCGCAAGATGGGTCTATGCAATTGACCTAGGATATCGATAAGATTAGATAAGTTGAGGGGATCTCTTATCGATAACGCATATCATGTGCTATCACGTGCGGGGAAAGGTCCCCACCATCAGCGTTAACACTTGACAGGCTGCATCAGCGTCACTTTTATTGCGTCTCGTGTTCTGATCAGAATCGAAGGTGCCTCCCAGTTTGGCTTATCGAGTGCTGACAGAGTCCAAGACTTGCTACATCGATCACCCACTCCACACTTGAGACTTGAACTCTACTATTCTCTAACTGAGAGGCCTTCCTCGCCCTAATTTTCGAGACTGGATTGTCGTCATGCCCCCTCTATACGTGCCTATCACGGAAATCCCTACGGTTTCCCTGTTGTACAAACTGGGTCGCCTGGTTCCACTCTCTACTCCCCTTTCACAACCATCAAAGGCATTCAATGACACCATCTCCCTTATCCGGAATGACATAACCAAACTGCAAGACGTGGACTGCATTGTCAACGCGGCGAATAGATCCCTGCTTGGAGGAGCGGGTGTTGACGGTGCTATCCATCGTGCTGCCGGCCCCAGTCTCCTGCAGGAGTGTCGGACTTTAGATGGCTGTGATACCGGCGAAGCTAAGATCACCTGGGCTTACAATCTGCCATGCAAGAGGGTCATTCACACCGTCGGGCCTATCTACCGTTACGAATTACGCGGGGGTGATGACCGACCAGAGGCTTTACTACGGAGTTGCTACCGACGGAGCCTGGAGCTCGCTGTGGAGAATAATATGAAGACCATTGCATTCTCGGCAATCAGTACCGGCGTGTACGGATACCCCAGTGACGAAGCTGCTCAAACTGCTCTCGATGAGACTCGAAAGTTCTTAGAAAACCCAAAGAATATTGGGAAGTTAGAAAGGATCATCTTCTGCAACTTCGAGCGCAAGGATGAAACCGCCTATGAAACTTCGATCCCGTAAGTGTTCTCCCCGTTATCCGCCTCTTGGCTTCATCCTGTTAGCCCCTGACCGGCATCAGGTCAATCTTCCCACCTGTGGAGCAAGATATTCCTAGCAGTGCTTCTCAGAAAGCCAACTCTCAACCGACAGCCGACGGTGTGTCTTCGCCATCACTAGACTTGCTCGCAGCCAAACTGCCAGACCCGCCTACGGTGGACCCTACCTTGGACGGCCAGCCGGAAAGCAAGAAACAGAAGGTTAACCCAAGCGACGGCCAGAGCAGTAAAGTCTTTATAGAAGATAAGAGTGAGGACGACTGGGAAGAAGTCGATAAATCCGAAGACGGTCGGACTGAGAGACTGGACGATGAGCCTGTTGAGGTCGATAGACCGTCTTCTGCGGCGGATGTTCAGAGTGTGCAATCCAGTGGCATCATCGACATGACCGATTCTCAGTCAACAGGAAGCTTGCTGGGAAAGGACTAGCGAATTCTACGGCTTGAAATGTCGCAATGCTCCCTGCATTTTCACACATGAATGCTTTTGATCAATTGGCGTTGGATGCGGAACCCTCTTCAATGGACGGCGTTAATCACCTCATTTCCCCTCTTCTGCGAATAGTTCGATATACTTTGACGGAAGACTTGTTTAATTTTCCCTTTCTTACATCTTCCTGACTTCACAAAACTGAACGCATGGTCCTTCCATTGTCTATCATGGCTCTCCAGTTTAGCTTCTTGTTCTTACTTCCTTTCTAGTATCTCAGCTCAACGGAATTTAGAGTGCTCTACGTCTGATAAGAGACTCCCACACCAGCCACAACTTCCACCTAAATCACATTTGATGTACCCCTGACTCAAGGTAACTCACAGACTGATCAACAGAACCCCCCAATAGCCGTCTCGGTATATTGTGGAACAGTACTGGCCGTACAGAGTTCGTTCGTTTGAATTATACATCTTCGTCGATCTTGAACAGTGGAAAGGTAGCTTTCCGGGACATCGTTATGATCTTACTGTTACTGCAGAGGGTTGGGAATCTTGGATGAGGGTTTAAGTCTTTGGGTGTCTAACAATCAGGATTTCTCATAACGGACATCAAGTCGGGAGGACGGTATGTATCGTCATGTTCTATAACACACATGGAAAGACAGCTAAAACCATACTCTCCCAGAATACAAACTGTCATATCATATCCATCGCGGTGGAACATTTCAAATTGCTCTTCCTTCTTTCCTGAGCGCCTTCCCAGTCAGAGACGAGAACGAATATCAACGACTTAGTGAGTAACATTAACGCTAAATGTGACACCTCTTTGGAGTACATGTCTATTGTACCTGAAAATAAGCAATACGGCGCGGCAAATACCCACCCCTACAAGAAAGATGCCCAAAAGCTAGCAACTCATTCTCTGAGCTCACAAGGACATAACCGATTTAGTTGCAGTCACATAATCACGGCGTCTTCCCTGTTCAAGATGCCTTGTCCGATTAACTCCTAATCTTCTCCTTGCTTGTTGTATAATATCGAGATCGCCTAAGAACTCCTTGCAGTCACCGGATCGAGGATACAAAAGCAAAACTGGCGATGTGATATCAGTTTCGATAGACCAAGGAACGCCGAGGATGGCGAGAATTGAGATAGGGGACCCCCACAATGCAACTTTGACAGCCAACGGTTCTTCAATAGGGGGACAATCGTGATACGTATACGATCTGCGGAGGATATATCATAGCATCGCGCCTCACTATTCGTATATAACGACTAAGGAACCGAGATCTCG
Source organism: Aspergillus coremiiformis (assembly GCA_009193565.1). Lineage (NCBI taxonomy): Eukaryota > Fungi > Ascomycota > Eurotiomycetes > Eurotiales > Aspergillaceae > Aspergillus > Aspergillus coremiiformis. The sequence continues at coordinate 37,115 of ML739175.1, read as the reverse complement.
GGAACGATAGCCCGGCAAGCTAATGCAGGTGTCACTGACTCAATACCCCCTTTCCTTCTAGGATTGGTTCTGATCCTGATATGGAAGATACGTATCCTCTGCGTACGTACGTTTTCGTTTCGGCATTTTTCCCTTGCGATATCCCTGCACGGCTCTCAATACGTTCCGGGTTAATGTCCGATTTGACGGCTAGTATTCGATTCCACCGACTCCGTACTGCCTAGAGAAGAAGTTGATAGCTCTTATCGGACTGACAGCTGTTCTTGCATCTTGCCCAGCCCTAAGAGGGAAGGATGAATGTGCCGGCATTGTTCTCTGGATTGTCAACCTTCACCGACATGGAATTCCCGATCGAGTCGGGACTATTACTTAGGCTATTTTTGGGCCCTCTCGTTGCCCACAAAAGGAAAAAGAAGAAGAGCAAGATAGCAAACTAGCGATCTGACCGAAAACACCCACCGATCTCTAGTGGGTGGATCCCGAACCAAGATGCCGTTCACGAGGCCATTTCAATTCCAAATCGCAACACAAAGAAACAGCAGTTCCAGAATCCGAAGAACAGAAGTTTTCATTGTTGGTTCAACTCTATCGGTCACCTTTCCCCGCTTCCCCCTGAAAATTTCGAAGAAAAGGCAAAGGTAAGTAAGTATACGGACGACGAGGCCCACATCGATCTGATTCCGATTGGAATCTCTCACCCGGCGATCGCTGACTTCCAAAGAATCCCCACTTGGCGCCGTCCGGGATTTGCAAGTGAAGTGGGCGAGTGAGTCAGGGGGGCTCATTCAAATCCCGCCAAGTACTCGTACTACGGAGTATCCGTACATCACTTGGCCTTATGTTTTGGACTCGGTGTTTTTTCGCTGCAACCCGGGCGAAGAAACAATGAGACGGGGTGGCTTGGACCCTGTCGACATGAACGAGAGGAGAAATTAATCTAATTTCCCCTGGAAAGCGAATCCTTGTAAATTATCTAGTGATCCATAAGAGAGTGGATACCCGACGTACTTCAGAGTTGCTTAGTCTGGCGTAGTTTCTTAATAGTTCCCATATATCTAGGGTTATGCTGCATTAATATTTTTTTCCTCCCCTCGTGTTCAGTCTGTGTCCGTTATATCGCAGGGATTCTTTGCGGTTCTTCCGATCATCCCGGAACTATGGAAAAGTCTAAATCTGAGATCGGTTTCAACTTTCTCAAGAGGTCTGAAATATTTTATTGGAACCGTTGAGCCAACATACGTAGGATACGTCCAGTATCTTCTTACTACATACGTACCAGTACTTTGTCCCCGACTCCGTACAACCAGTCCATAAGCTGAGATAAGATCCCAACCGTGTAACCGCAATCCCTGCCCCATCTGATACGCCAGACCGTGAACAAGCCCATCGGACTATCCCATTCTTCTCATGTTCCACAACATATGTGCCTTACCAGCCGTGTACGTGTTCCAACACCAACCAAACAAACCACGTATGTCGTACCACAAGCTAAGCTCAGTTTGACAAAAATAAGCCGAGCAGGGATTCTTTCCGATACATTAGTATGTGTATCCCCTGTACAGCGTAACAGTAAATTTGCATACGAATGGTATTTCAGTAACTTGAGCATATGCATCTCGCAAAACCAAATCTTGAATAACAAAGAACACACCTCCGCATAACAACCAAAATAAGAAGAACGAAAACAAGAGAAAAAAAAGAAAAGAAAAGCCCAGTCCAAAACACCAGATCGACTCAAAACCGATCTGCAAAAACAAAACCGAAAACGAAAACAAAACAAAAAACCCACCCTCGTCGTATCCGCGTATCCTGCAAATCCAGTGGATCCAGAACGCGTTCATGTTGACAAATCCAATAAGGATCTCCCCCCGGGGGCAGGAGAGGGGAGAAGGGAAGGGGGGGGGGGGGGGAGCAACCAACAACAAATCCGGAACCAAATATCATTTGAACACCACTGGCAGCGCATATAGGATCATTTTACCTAAAGGAATGTAGTTCGTTGTACGCACCATGCAGGTAGACATGATGTGCGTGGTGCATGTACACAGCCACGATGAGAGATCCAGCTGAGCCGATTGCGTACTTGTGTATAAGATCTATAAGTTATAAGTTATATTACCTCACCCCTCCCCCAGCAACAACATATCAATTTGCGGTCAGGAGGGGGACCGCTTGCTGAATTGGGGTGTAGATCTTGGGGAAGGTTTGAGGGAGGGTGTCACGTTGTTATTATTATTACTATTACTATTATTATTATTATTATTATTATTATTATTATTATTGTTATTGTTATTGTTGTTGTTGTTATTGTTGTTATTATTATTTTATACCTGAAGGTAGTTTTCGGTGTACTCCGTAGATAGAGATGGATCGAATGATGGACTGACTTCAAGCTGATATGGTATATGCAAGATGGACCCGATGGTTAAGTAAACATTGAATTGCAGAATACTAATGACGTAAGACGTGGACCCGATCGACCGGGTCCTCGGAGAAGCTCTCATGGAAAATCGAACCTAAAGTTTTTTAAACTTCGAAATCTACACGGAAGGGGAGGTTCGAACAAGCTGCCTGATCGGGCAAGCCTTCGGTCTGAACAGGATTGCCCATCTAGGACTTGTTCTAGGGTGTGGCATGATCCGAGGCGGATTTGAACTTGTCGAGAAAAAAGGTATGCACAACCACACGGCTAATTCCAAATCCTCGGTTACATGGGAAATATGGGGTAATCAAAGACAAGTAGCGGTATGTATAGTATTTGAGTGTTGGTATGGGTAAACGTGTACGAGGTAACGAAAGGAACTGTGTATGTATGTACAGTATTTGTACTCCGTATATATGTATTTATTAATGTGGATATTGGACTTGTGGATTCCATAGGTACTGTACCTTACTACAGGTACATACATACACCGTACCTGATTGAAAGCCTCGCTGGGCAAATGAGAGCATGCCAATTCAAAGAAATCGATAGTACGGAGTATACTGTACGTACATACAATGGATTAAACTTTTCCTTTTTCTCTTTCTCGAGAGGATACGATTGATCGGGAGGTACCTTTCGAATCCAAATTCATGTTACACCAGCGCAAATTTGTTCAATTCTAAATACCGAAAGAGGAATCCACAAACATCTCCATCTCTAACTTGATAGAAGGCATTGCAATTCCGTATACCACTACGAAATCCGCAGTAAGGCAGGAGATACTCGGCACCGCCATCTGGTGGCGTTCGAGACATAAGCCATGATCGGTACGTAGAATCGGACTTCATGCAAGATGAGATGAGATTGCGATTTGAGATCAGATCCCGATCCATTTCAATAGTCGCTTTAGACCACCGCCACACGCGGGCGCCAGTCACTCGCAAACAATCAAAGCATCAGGTCTCAAAAGGCTAACACTTTTCCCCAACCTTGAGAAAAAATTTAAAATGAAAAGTTCTACAAACCTTAAAACCCCCAACGATTTCAACCGTCAATAAATTCGGCTTTCTCTCCGGGGACACGAGGATTAAGTAATAAGGAACCTGAACCAGAAAAGATCGTGGATCGCGGCCGATCATGCCATATTCGGCTCGATCCCGTGAAGGTGGTTCTGGTCGGTTCTACTAAAACTTAATACTAGTACTAGTAGTACTTAGTAGTGTGTCTTGGCGTGATGGGCAAACAGCCAATCAGGGTACCGCGTTTGGGCTCCGGGAATGCTTATGTAAATTATATATGCTATACTGGTTTGGGTAAGATAAGAGTTGCAGGCACCCACTCTGAATGGAGGCTATACGGATTGGCGGGATTCTGATTGAGAAGTGGAAAGGATGTGACGATGAACGCAGCATTGACTTCACATGGCATCAAACCCCAAGTCCCATATTAGCTCGTCTCTCCGCACCAGAACCAAACCATCTGTAGACCACCATCTCTACCTGGGGAGTCAGCTTAACTGGATCACATATGTATAGAATTATCCACTACCAGTCAACTTTTTCAAACAGGGCAATTCACTGTACGGTTACATTAATCACTGCATCAAGCTTCTTTTTTTCCCAAGGAAAGACGTAAGTGCATGAGAAAACATTGTATGGCACACTTGGGAGTGCCAGGCAATCAAGTAAAGGTTAGGGGTGAATAACTGGGGTATAATTGTAACAAGTAACAAAAGCGGTAGTAAGAGAAAACCGGAGAACAACCAAGGCAAGGAGAAAGAACTGTGTCCATGTTTGTCCCACAGAAACAACACAATAACCAGAACGAAAGTCTATCCAGATGCCTTTTTCCCACAACGTGCGAAGGGTATTAGAAAAGTAAACTCCAACAACCAATCAGACAAGAACACAAAAAGTCCAACATGCTCAGAACATTTCATAACCACACCTGAAAAGAAACCCTAAAGCCCCAAATCAAAGCGAACTGGATCACGTCCAACATAAATGATCAGAAATGACACCAACGTAAGAGGTTTATGATTGATGTGGAAAAGGGCACAGAACGCCTGACACTTCTAATCCCAAAGCCTTTTTTTAACGCCACGTAAACAGAGTGCAGGGCTAACATGTCAACGGCCAGTTGGTGATGCGGAGCCGAGGGTCTTGGGTTTGAGGTTGGAACCCAAGGACGACACCTGTTTAGCACCCATTTTGCGCGTCAGTTTGGCATAGTGCAAACCACATGCGTTACACAAGGTCCGGGCACCATCTGGACCACGGCGCCATTCGGGTGTTTCGGCGCGGTTGCAACTGTGGCAACGGCCGGGAGGGGCAGCTTTCTATAGTTCCTGTTAGTAACAGCGAATGGGGAAAAGTTGGGCAAACGGAATGGTCATGGGATACTGGGACACTATAACCCAGTCCTCCACCCAAAGAAAAAAAAAAAGAAACTGGCCAAACGTACCCCTCGTCGCTTCTTCGAGTCTGGTCCAGCAAAGCCACCGCTACCCTTGTATTCATCTTGGTACATTGCCATGTGGTCATCGTCACGGACCCCACTGGCTTTGAAAGCTTTTCGTTGGGCCATTTGCTCTGCCAACGCATGCTCTTGGCTCACAACCGCGGCTCGTATACGTAGTAATGCGTCCTGATTCCGGCGCTGAACGCTTAGCATCTCTTCCACTTCCTGGAGAGAGGGTAAGGACCCTATAACGGGACCGGCACGCTGAGTTTGGTGCGCCCTAGTGGCATAGTGTCGTGAGAAGTCTAGTGTACGGGTGCTCATCTCGGCAATCTATTTGAATCAGCCAACACGAACCCAGTTTGAGTGGCGACATGAGGACCACTTGGCCCCCAATAGAGAAGGTCACATACCTCATTGAGCGATGTCTCTACATCATAGACGTCCAAGTGCCGCTTGACAGATTCGCCTGGGATCTGTCCCGCAATAGTACGTCCCACGAGCCCACCCTTCATTTCATCCATATGTGGGGTATCGGGCACACCGGATTTCCACGTAGGGCCGTAAGGTCGAGCGTCATACGCAACCGGGTACGTCGGCGCATTTGGTGGGGGTTGCGACTGGAAGGAAAAGTTCTGCGGAAACGGACCGTAGCCGTTAGGAGACGCGATGCCTCCCGCCGAAGCAGGGCCACTGTATTCATAGCCGGATCCCGTCTGCGAGCCCGTAATTGAAGTGATCCCAGTTTTCGCACTCTGTGTAGGCGACTTTCCCGAACTGATAGATTGGATCGAGGGGTTTCTCGAATCTTGCGTGTTGATTGACGTCAAACTTGCCCGAGATGCTTCCGCTTGTAGCTGAGGTTGAGAATAAGCGGATTCTCGCATATAAGACCCTGATGATGTCGCATTTGAGAACGGATTTGGTGGTCCCGACGGTGCATCGCCGGTCGGACGTCCCATAACGTTTGAAGACATAAGATGTGAATGTGGTGCGTGATGAGCCTGTTGGGGAGCCGTCGATGTGGACGCAGGGTACGGGAGAGGGTTATCATTTCCTAAAGCTTCGTGAATCGATGGTAGCGATTGCCTTTGCGGCTGTGGCTGTTGTTTTTCTTTGTCTTCTTCCGCGCGCCGTGATTCCGGGGGCGAGATATATCCAGGCTGCACAGAGGCTGCGCTGACGGACGATGCCGAGTAAGAGTACGGTAATGGTTGACCCGAATACATGCTTGTTGGGCTGAGAAGAGGTCCGGGGGAGGTGGTAGGCCCAGATGCAATGGCAGAGTGTTTGGGAGGATATCCAGATCCGTCTTTCCCAAGAAAGCCGAGAGCTGGCAGATGGTCCCTGTGTATTCAGGACGACACAGATCAGTACATGTACTCTCGAATAAACTTGGACGCTTGCCATGAGGCAGTGATGGAGATCGAGTATCGTGGATTTAACAAAGCACGAACCTATGCCTATGGCCGGCTTCCAATGACCCCATCGCGCCAGTGGTTCCAATTATATCTTTGCGATTTCGTCCGTAACCTCATTCACCACCAGTCGCCTCGGCTCCAACGTAACGAAGTACCGTAGAAAAGGATACCAAATCGAGTTGTGAAAGGAATAAAAAAGGGAAGAGGAAAAAGTAAAAGGGTTGGTGAGCTTGAACGGCGAAAGTGACCGGCCGAGATCAGTTGAGCTTAAGAGATGAAGGGATGGAAAGTAATAACAATTCAACGGTTTTCCGATAAGCGATTGCTGTCCTTCAAGTGCGCGTCACCACTTGAATAAATTGATTGGGAAATTCCTTTGCCTTTATTTTCCCTTTGGAATTCAGTTATATCAAAGGAAAATTAGAAATTATCATGCCACCTTTTTTACCCTTGAACCAAAGTTGTCTGGGGGTGGTGGCGGTTGTGGGGGGGGAAGGAAAAGAGTAATTGAAGAGAGTCGGGCGAGATGCCGGGAGGACGTAAGAGGAACCCAAGAAGGAAAAGGCCCGCCAGCTCCGTGAGTTGACCCAGAGAGGAATAGCTAAAATAGAGAGCGGCGACTCGATGACTGGGAGCTCCAACTGCCAGGCTGTATGAGAGAAAAATAAAAAAGAAAATAAATAAATAAATAAATAAATAATAATAAAAAATAAAAAAAAAAGTGGCGTTGGGAGGGGGGGAAGATCAGGCAGTCTGCAGGCGATGCGATCGCGATTAGAATACCCGCAATTCAAATGCAATTAATTCGATAGCAAAAGTACGGCATGCACCCGTAGTGTGCAGCAAACAGATCAGATCGGAACGGCCCTTCCTGCGTCTGGGATAATCATCTGTCCAAAGCCAAACTCGCACAACGAAATTTAACAGTCAGATTTCGAGTCCTCAGATCAACTCGACCTGTGCTTTGAGTTTGGCAAACGGGTGTCGAGCGGCGGAGGCGCAGTAAACGTAAGGGATAAGACGAGATGAGTGCGTCGCGTGGGAGACTCGATTCTTTTCTTTTCTTTTCTTTTCTTTTCTTTTCTTTTTTTTTCGCACTTGCCAAAATGTCTCGTCCGCGATCCAAGGACAGAAAACAAGAAGAATAGGGAACGGGTATAGAGATGGTAGAAGACCAGAAGAGAGGGGAGAGAGATTAGTAGGTAAGTATTATGGGTCTTAGTACCGAGCTCAATAGACAATGCCTCGAGGAGAAAAGGAGCACCTGTCCTTGGTTGTTTTTTTTTTTTTTTTCCGGAATGTAAGAATTTCGAAAAGATGGGAGTTCAGAGGTAAGTTTGGGTGAGTATATGATGGGTTTGCGGTAAGGGAAAGGGAAGAAGCAGCAGAAGCAGAAGAAAAAAGTATAAGTTATAAACTACCAGAAGGAAAATAGATCATACCTAAGTAGTAGTAGAATTGATCATACTCCGTAGACTAATTCAAATTAAAAATAATAATAATAATGATAATAATAATAATAATAAAATAATAATAATCATAATATTCATAATTATTATAATACTAATACTAATACTAGTAAAGTAACTCTGCAATTTTTTAAATTTTTTTTTTTTTTTGAAAAAAGGAAACTATTAAAGACCTCCATACCTCCAGACTAGTCCCAAAAGAACGCCACAACCAGTCCCGCTCACACACACACACACACACACACGAGAGATATAGGAGGGAGGGTCCAGCGAAAGGGCTACCTAAGCTACGTACTAAAGGAGGATAGATGAGCTCAGACCTGGAAAATTAAAAAGAGACAGCCTAAAAAGCCAAACTGGGTCCTACAAGATCGTCGAATCACACTTGCCGCGGTGACCAGTTTAAAGTTACGGCGAATTACAGAAGCTTTACGCCTACGAACTGCGGATCTTCGACAAAGTGTGGAGTGAGTTGGGATCATATTGGCGATGTGCGGATATCTCGGTGGGGTGCGATGGAGCCTTACCAGGGGGTGTGGCTGTCCCTGACCAAAAAAAAAAAAAAATATTGTGATGAAGATCGGAGTACTTTCTCATTACAGCAAAGAGGTCAATAAAAAAAATAAAAGCGCGGAAGAAAAAGAATTTTTTTTTTTTTCGAAAAAATAAAAAAAAATGACCAAAAAAAAAAAAAAAAAAAATGAGAAAAACAAATAAAATTAAATTCAAACAATCAAAAACAGTGAACAAGTAATTCACAGGAGTAGATTACTTTCTCAATTTTTTTTAAAGAAAATTTCTTTTTCATCTATATTCTGTACACAGTATGTAATTCATAACAATACAACAATACATGTATACTGTATGTATGTATGTATGTATGTATGTACGTACTGTACGTACATACATAAGTAGCACTCTTATCGTGGAAATATACCAAGGTTTTCTCTATTTTGTCATATTTATGAGACGCTTTTTTTAATTACATCTCAAATAATACCAATTCATCAGGGTAGACATACACACACACACAACAGAGTTAGGTCGATAGCTGGCAAGATCCGGGTCAACCTAAGTTGCTTTCATCGGGGGGGAAAGGTCTCGGGATTGGAAATAAAACTAAATTAGTCATTACCACTAGCTGTTAATGTAGAGATTAACTAGAACCGCTCCGTAGCAGTTAGATAGTATGGGAGAAAAAGGAAAGGAGCGACGGTCAACCACTCAGAGCGAAATAGCATGATAAGTGGTCCTATCAATGGAGGCGACGGGGCAGATTGGAAACATCGAGATCCATACCTAGATCGCTACACAGATTAGGGGAACGACCGACCGACTTTAATTAAAGAAAAGATGAATGAAGAAGAATAAAGGAAACAAATAACACGGGATTCACCAAATCCAAGTCCGTGGGCGATCAAGGGAATGAGAGAAAAAATTATTAATACTAATCAGAATTTTATTGTATTTATTTTTTGCCTTCCCTTCTCTTTCTCTTCTCTCATAGATTAAAAGGGGGGAAAAAAGGATACACGGTTTACATATCCATTTCAACAGACTATCTACAGTATCTACAGGACTTATCTTCTCCAACTCTCTCCCGAATAGCAAAAAGCCCCAGTATATTGCTGCCATGCGCTTGGTCAAAAATCTGGATGTGAAGCAACTTGGCAATACACCTGTGAATCGACTCTAGGATGGATGGAAGGAAGATATAACATCCAAGTTGCTGTGATTCTTATCATTTGAATCATCATGATAGCTGTTTTATCACCAACACACACTACATGTACTAGTAGTACACATGGTGACAATGGGTAACTATTTGAGCAATACTCAAAAGATACAGGGCAGTGTACAGAGTACAATTGCATTGCAATTGTCCCTGAGTAACTCCATATTTTATGCTAGTCAGATTTTATTTTATTTTATTTTTTACTCTGTACGGAGTACGGAGTAATGACCAGGTTTACGGAGTACTATCGGCTTCGATCATAGTTATGTACATACGTACAGTACATAAATGTACTCCGTACTCCGTATGTATGTACAGCCTGATTGCGATCCAGGCAACCCACTTAAGGCAACAAGGCAAGGATCATCAATGATAAGATTTAGATCTAATACAGATACCGTGTGCGTTTTTTGGACATAGAATGTATCTTTCTTTCCTTTATTTTCTTTGAAAAATAGGCAATACCATGCATATAATAAGCGATACTTTATCCTGGTTCCCCAGTTCTAACATGCAACAGCATCAAGAACTTGGGATCTGAGATTGCTTGCTTGAACGCTGCACGATTTTCTTTTTCTTTTCTTTTTTTCAAGACAAAAAAGAAAGAACTTACAAGACCAACCAGGAAAATACTACTAAGCGTCCATTCATTGCAGTGGTGTCTCTGCTTGGTCCAGATCTGGAAACGATCAGAGTGGGGAAACTGAATCGCAAATCAACTGTCTACTCCGTACTACGGAGTAAATTATACTAGGTACTAGTAGTAATATTATGCTCACATACCCATCTGCATCCTGCAGCCAGTAGCCCCTCACTCTTAAAAGGAATAACAGAAAAGAAAAGAGAAGATAAGAAGTGTAAAAAAAAAAAGCCTCGTACAAATCGCAGTTGGAAGCAATCCGACCACCCATTTGTCAACATTGCACAAACCTGGCTGCAGCTATGGCCAGATACCTCTCCTGCAAGAACATGAAAAATTCAAAATTCATTACCCTGTTATAACTACAGAACTGTTCTAAAGTACAAGGGTAAGGGAAATACAATGGATAAATACCTATATAAAAGTATATAAAAGTAGAAATGCAAGAGCCTATGGGGGAAAAGAAAATACAGTACGGAGTACATCAGCAATCCTTGTATGTACCTGAGTGGTTTGTTCCATGGCACAGTACCATACCACGCTCCCCGCTCTCCCTTGCTCAAGATCTCGGGCATAGCCGTGGGTGGGTGGCACCATTGTCGTCATTCACGATCCTAGATTCTTTGCATTTTCCTTGTTGCAAAGCCTCGACGATTTCAATCGATATTATAAGGGACACACTAGTTAACATAGTATGTTCCAAAAATGCCCCTAGAGGGGTGGTATAACCTTGTTTTCCTATGACTGGGTCCTTGGTGCTTCTTCCGAACACCACTACCTTACTTATCTACCTACGGAGTACGGAGTACCTAGTAACTAATTAGTAATTATATTATACTAATATATACGGACAGGGTACGGAGTACGGAGTACTGAATCATTGCATCCACCCTTCGATCGATTGAGTTTACACCCTGGAGTTATCTAGCGTGCGTTGCTTCGGGGGTTCAATCAATATCACACCACACTAAGTAGTACTACCTCTTCCATGAATCAAAAGGCGGTTATCAGCAGTCGTCCACTGGGTCGGATGATTTCCCCAAAGAAGCCATGGTGTCGCATCATCGCATGGTCTGTCGCATCATCAACATCTCCCCTTCCCTCAGCTAGTGTCCATGATTCTAAACACCCCACTTCAGTAGTTTAACAGGAACTGTCCCTCCCTCCCTCTGTCTTTTTTACTTCTCGAGTCGTAGTTGGAGTTCCAACCTAGTCATCAGGAGATAAAAATAATCTTACTAACTTTAGATCCATGCGCTAGTACTCGTACCCACAACCGTACCGACATCATCTTCTTCATATCTTCTTCCAATTAATTAGTTGAATCTGGACTACCATGCACATTGTGGATTTTTGGAGGGTTGATCTAATTCTGAACCGAGATCCGGACCACATGATTGAGATACAGTCATAACTAACGGGCGAGTCCATTCCTTATTTTTATCCCAGCCGATTAACTTCAAGCTCCCATGCATTGACGTAACAGTCGAGGATGTCTGTCCGAAAGAATATTTTATGAAACTCTTTTTGTTTTTACTATCACAAATAGTTATTTTTTTTTTTTCAACCACCACACTGGATTCTTTGTTGTTGATTTGATTTTCTTTTTCCATCGGCGTATCCTCCTTTGGGTCGGTCCCCCGAGAGAAAACGCACACCATTCCCTGTTTTCAGTGAGATCCCTTCAATGCAGATGGTTGACTATAACAAAAGTTGGTTAGTGACATTCCACATTGACCGTTGCCTCTTTTGGCTGCATGCGCAGCCTGAGTCTGACCGGCAAGCACACGGGCATCTACCTCGTACTAGTAGTAAGTAGGGTAGTACGGCTGTACATGGAGGTTTTGCAGTCTGGATGGAATATCTGATTACTTTGCAAGGTTAATTTTTGGTTTGTTGTTTCTGAATTGAAATTGGTAAAGGATCCAATGACCTCATGGCACTTTCACCAATGACATAACAGTCGATCATTATTGGCAATGAACTCATATCACAGATGCGTGACATATCACCTGTAATATACCCCAACAAGTTTCTCAGGAAAAACTATGCATATTGTTGTGCTTGTGCTTTCTTTTTCTTCTCTTCTCTCTGGTTGTTACAATGTTGTTTTCTGTACTGTATTGTATGTACATACATCAATACCACTGACACAAATAATTGAAACATTTAATTAACATCATCCGAGAGGTCTTTGACCCTGTGAGGCGTCGGCAGGGGCTCATGCGCCGAACACGCTCACCCACTGGCGCACCATGGAGATTAACTCAATCCATCTGCATGCCTCCTTGAAATGATGGTTCAGCCATCTCCGGCTTACACATACGTACTCCGTACATACATACACCTTACATACACCTTAATGTAGCTAGTACCTAGTTACATACGTACGGTACATACGTCCGCCCATGCAGAGAGACGTGTCACATCACGCCCGTTGAAGCTGCAAGATCTTACTCTACGGGCTGCAGCGTCCCAGATTCCGGTCGAGGCGTTTCTGTTTCTTGGCTGGAGTGATCCTTCCCTGCTGCAGCTGACGATGCGATCAATGATCAGCGATCTTTTGCCAAACCCAATACATCCATATCTGTTTGGTATTTTTCCAATTTTTAATTTTTAATTTTTATTATTATTATTATTATTATTATTATTTACTCCGTATTTATTTGATCGATGGAAAATTCGCGTTACACAGGGGAATGAAGGGCTGACATGTGATGAGTTGATCGAGGTACCGTGACTACGAAGTAACTTGTTCTTTCTTTACCTTATTTTTCAATGTCTTTTCCTACGCTTCGACCTGTCTAGCATTGTGGTCAGTCTCTGGGACTGGATTCTTTTTGCACCTGGAGCTTTGATCCGCACTCTTGCAGATGCACAGACTATAGGGGAACCCTTCGCCCCCCCAGAGTGATGGATCTAACGGTCGCGCGAAACTTGACTCATCCAATCAGACTCGTAAACAAGTCGGGGAACGTTGTCTGTCAAAAGTGTTGACGCCGGACGGATAACGCACAGAATCTACCAAGTTTCACTTACTCTCGCTCATTACCTTAACTTCACTTTCCTGTCTACGGAAGATTAGTCTATACATGCCGCTACAAGTTGAATTACACAAAGTCGTCCATACACAATCGCCCTACTGGTTTTTCATTAATACTATCATAACCTTTTCTTTTCTCTCTCTCTTTTTTTTGTTGGCGCGTGGGTTTTCCTGGGCGTCCTGGGCCAATCTTTGTGGATAGTGGGTTCCGCTTGGAATCCTTGATGACTAGCGTGCGCACTGTTGGATCGAACTAAGGAAAGCAAATCCCGAGATTTCGCGTTGGAACATCGAGTTCCCGAATTGACAATGAACCGCGCCGTGCATTGACCAGATAGCAGCTTATCCGGTATTGGAAAGTTGCTGCACGCCAGTTCTAGCCGACATCATTGTCTCCAGCTATTTGACGCTAACTAGATGAGAACGGCACCCCAGAACGTACTTATGTATCAATAAGTACATACGGAGTACATCCATACAGCATGAGGCTTGGTACTTCCAAGGGAGAAAGTTTACCTGCCTCATCGGCTGAGGCTGGTATGATCTCTGATCAATCCGCTCGATCGAAGATCAACAAACAGCTGACAAGAAAGTTCTCTGAGACCTTAGAAAGTCTGCCAGGAGGCAACTCTATCAACAATATTATGTATCTCTGACGCAAACGTTCCAAATACCCTTAGAAGAATTCCCCGCAGCGCGATTCATGGTCGCTGGACCTTACTCGTGGTCACCAGTAAAGAAACCCCTGCTCACAGGCCATCCACATATTATGCAACGATGGCTCAGTATGGCGTGGAGACAAACCTCACACCATATACACCGACATATTCTCCTCCAGTTTCTCTCCAACAAGATACAAGCTCCTTGCTGGCCCACCGCCATCAGGAGTTAAGAGAGTTCCAGGGCTATACGCAACATAGGTATAGTTAGAACGGATCTACTCTGGAGAGACAATTCTAGCCGCTCACACCCTTGGCCTAGACCGAGACGAATAATTTTCATGGCGTGTGGCGGAATAACACCCCCGGCCACCCGTTCGATCTCACAGAATCTTTAAAGGGGAATTGAAGTGTCAATCTTCTGCCCTGTTGGTTCTTTGACCACGCAACAAAGCATAATGTTGACGGGGACCTGATTCCCAACTGCCGACATGCAGGCTAAAATCACTAGGATGGAGGATCATTGCCAGTCAAAGATTTGGAAAGTCAACCTAGGTCTTCACCCACCAATCGTACCTTCCCAGGGAAAGTCCCCTAGAAAGCTTTATCGTTTGCTTTGCAGGTGACGGCAGTGGACCGGGCGGATGAGATCGACAGCGCCAACCCGGATAGACTGATGGGCCAAAAACCGTTGCCACCGTTGAGAAGACTCTTGGTAACCGTACTCACAGTGTCACACACACTCTCTCTTTTTTACTAGTGAGCTCTAAAAGATGCACATGTGCCCTTTTTCCAGACACGTTGTGGGGCCGAATATATTGGGCTTTCTTTTTTCTTTTTCCATATTATATTTTCTTCCATCGATCGCCCAATAACGATCAGAATGGGCCTAAGACGGACGAGGCAACGGACTCGGAGCCAGCAACAACGAGTCGATCAAATTGGAAAGGACCCAAAACACGATCACAATTTTCCAAAAAGTCCTTCAAGTTTGAGCATACAAGAGGAACTATTATTACGGATACGGATTGTCCAATAATTTCCCCATTAAGGCTGGTCAGGATGGGCTAGATTCCGTAGTTCTAACTGATCGGCCTCAAGTTTCTAGATTGCGATCCGAAGGAGTGATCCAATCGCGTTTCCTTTGCCCTGGAGGTGCGTTATGACAGACTGAGTCTGACACATGGATGGAATCCGCCATAGGAACCACCTACCCTAACATCAGATGGACGCTACTCATTACTAGTAGTACAAGGTAGTATACCTATAGTACTCCGTACGGTAGTAACTATACTAAAGTAGTTATCCCCAATCACGGGCGACCAAATTGGCACCAAGCCCAAGACGGTCAAGGACAGATGGAGCCAACGGGGAGGAACAAAAAGAACAAAATGAGGCAGACAATGACCCAGAAGAACAGGATCGGTGGAACCTTGTGCCGATAAACTCTCCGACATCTTGACTCTTGGCCCGAAAGAGAAAGTTGACAGCTGGGGTTTCGTCGGAAAGCAGTTTAGACCGGTGGCACTAGACTTTCGCGTGCTGCAGCCCGCCCGATTCAGAATCCGCTTTGGTTAGCTAATCAGAACACTGTTCAAGACAAAAGTAAATTAAGTTATCTGGATCAAGCAAACGATCAAAATCAGAGAACTTGTCATGTGGTATGCAGTACGGAGTACTTATTATCTGTACTATTGTTTGTGAAATACTCCGTACATAACGCCCAAATGTAGAGACTAGTAGTACTTAGTAGACTCTACCCCTTTCTTGTCCTGTACAAAGTACTCCGTACATACACTGTCACCTCTTTTTCAATTTTTAATATACTGTATCTTCCTAGTCGGATGGTCCGTCGTCCTTTTTTTTTTTCTTTTCTTTTTCTTTTCCTTTTATCTCTTTCGGCCGGATGGATTATAGCGCCTACCTTACCCAGATAGTAGGGATCCCACAATCCTCCGTACGGGTATAACCATTAATGACGGGATACTAGCAGGGATGTGCCATAGCGGCCCACCTCCCGCCGTTTCTTGCCTTTTTCCCCCCTGGTAAAAAACCACATGAAGTAAATTATCAAATGAATTTATTTCCCTTTGTTTTTTTTTTTTTTTTCTCTCTTTTTCTCTTTTAACTTTCTTTATTGATCTCAGTCGAAATTAATTCCTCCCCTCCCATCCCTCCCGCTTTTGGCGTACCAAGATTCCAACTTTAGCATGCTCGAAGGATAACTCTCGAGTTCGAGTCATGTCATACGCGGAATTTTCGCGTTATATTCCCGAATCTATCACGTCTGGAGAAAGGAACTTAACTGAGTCCGTTATTTCTGGGGGGGCTAAAAACGGACAGGGTTACGTAGTAGTTACTCTATCTCCCGAGTTTAAATGTACGTACGTACGTAGTACTACTACACTACAGTCTGCGTCGTAGAAAAGTAGAACTAGATACCGTCGTGGTTGTGTTGTGATCTTGTTTATAACAACGATAATATAAGCTTTTATAATAATAATAATAATAATAATAATAATAATAATAATAATAATAATAATAATAATAATAATAATAATAATAATAATAATAAGGAAGAGCGTGGGAAAAATAATAATAATAATAAAAAACCAGGTTAACTAACGAATGAGAAATTAACCCTACAGAACCTAACAACACCCCCCCTTGATATCAACCAAACTGTTCTCTACACGGAGAAAAAAAAATGCAAGTAAGCAGGTAAGATCCATTGCATTCCGACGGATATCCTTTTTTTTTGCTTTTTCTTTTTCTTTTAAATTAAATCTACGAAACGTACCTCGGGGACTAATCGGACAAAAAAAAAAGGATTGATTCGATAGTAAGGGGAAGCGGGTAAATGCGACAATTTGCTGACAGGCTGAATGACATCTGAGAGATCGCGGTGTAGGGGAAATCCGATAGGCGCCTCCCTCTCCCCCCCCCCCCCCCCCCCCCCCCCCCCCCTCTCTCTCCCTCTTTCCCTCTCCTCAATCTATCGATGGAAACAACCTATTGATTGAAATGGACGGATCCCCGGGTATAGATTAAAAATTGCCGTTTTGGGCGTTGTGAACGTTCGGGGCGGACGCATGGCGTTGTGGTTAGTCTCGCCGTCAACTTCTCATCCACTTCCTGGCTCTGGGTCCTTTTTTTATTTTTTTATTTTTTATTTTTTATTTTATTTTTTGGTTTCGGGGGGAAGTACGGAGTACGGAGTAATGCTAAATGGTGCAGATTTCAGATTGATCATTGCATAGGAGGACCGTTGGAATTGCGGATGTAGGGAGTTTGGGATCTCCACTGCGTCCCCCATCTGTCCGTGTCTATCTAATTAGTTTTGCCTTCCTTGAACTGGGATGTGGACTGGACTACTGTTAGTTCGGTGGTGTTCCTATCGGTTGAGGAGATTCGGGGAGGTTCAGGACGGTCTGGAGATCCACTGGGGGTGTTTTTGTTGAAGTGGCGGTGTTGGACTATGCTAATGGATGTGCCAATTCTCAACACATGATATCAAGCGTCGTCTGTGATGGGTGACGGGCTCCCATGTCTTGTCTTCTTTTCAATGGTATATAATTTCACCTGATATTTAACAGTCTCTTGTAAATGTCCATGCCGGCGGTGGATACAGCGAGTGGACCAGCTTCCCGATTCGTTTCCCAGAAAACAGAACGCTCTTCAGCATGACTCGTGCGTGCAAAGAAATGATATTGCCCGGTCTCTGGAGTATAGCCATAAGCTATCGCTGAGGGATGGCTCCCAGGTGTAAACATATACATATGTATAGAAGCACTGGAGATGATAACTAGAAAAGGTATTACTTAGAGGTTCCTCTCATTCTTTTTTTTTAGAGATTTTTTTGGATTTCTTTGGGTTGTTGGTTTCCTCCTGACGGTATCATGGTATCAATCGTATATCTTGGGATTCACCCAGCAGGCTATTCATGATTCAAACAAGGATTGATATACGTAAGTATCAGCTGAGGTTCTTTAAAATAATAGCAATAGTGTCACCGTATACGGAGTACGTATGCTCTGCAAAGTACTCCGTATATCCATGAATCATGATATATATTTACAAGGAAAAATTAAATCAAAAATAAAATATAAATAAATAAAAATAAAACCACGTTGGAATGATACCCCGAATAATCACCGTAAACCCATCCCTATAACATCAGTCATTATAATAGTACACCGGTAGTCTAGATGCAGTAAGCAGATGCTCATGCAGTGACTATGCAGGGGATGAGATCAGGTTTCCAGATTCTTGGGCGGTATTGCTTACAGATCTCTTGGTTCTGACTAGTTAATTTAAACCCCCTCCCGGATGAATCCTGCAAAGGATGTCGAGGATTAATCTGGATTCGATGGCCCGGGTGGGATTTCTGCAGCTGCGGCTTGCCTAATGGAGAACAATTTCGGATGATACTTTCATTTGTTGGGTTCTCGATCTGGTAAGATGCAGAATGAAGGAGTATTTGGGTTTCTGTTTGATGTTTAATGTTTGATATATATAGATCTGGATAGAGATGTGTATGGATGCTGGGATCTTGTTCTGGGTGGTATCTATATGTAGGTATGTGGAGTGAAGAGAAGGAAACATCTACGGAGTATAGGGTACTGATATGTATGTATGTACGGAGTACATACATACTTCGAGGTACTCCGTAGTATGCATTTATTTCCATGATGTCACACTCCGTCCTGTACTCCGTACCTTGTAATTTATATAGACTCGGAGTAAATTCACGTGGTTCTGATAGTGAGTCCAGAAACATATCAAGACACATACTACTCCGCAGTTAGTATGCTGGATGTGATAATCGCAGCGTAGATCCACCGACACGAGTCTACCTAATCCATCCATCAAGTGTAAATTGCACTCAGATATAATGGATGTAATCAAAAGTCCCACTGTCATTCCCACTGGTCCCATGGAACCCTCACTTTCTACGGAGTATACCACAACACGAGCGAACAAGGGAAGATCCGCACCAACAAACCGATTGTTGAGTCGTCAATAGGAGAGTGGTCATCCATTAAAAAAAAAAGGGGCTACTAGACAGAGGAGAGCCAATGGAACCATCCCCAAGAGTAAGAAAAACGAGAGCCCACACTGGCATATAAAAACGATCGGGGATCGACATCTTTCAATTAAATCAACCACAGATACAACCCACCACCTTTCGTATTCTCCTCCCTGAGCCAGGGGAAATAAAGCTTTCCCTCGCGTAATCATTTCCGCGATAGGTATTTCCCACGTTCTAGAATACTTACACCGTGGTTGAGACATTTAATTGTTTGTTGAGAATGAAAGAAGTTCCGATGTTCTTCACGGGAATACGAATACCGAGACTACGGTTCTGCGCGTGGCTTATTTATAATTTATTTGTTCTTCATCCCTTGTCTAATTTTGGGTTGGGGACATAAAATGAAGATTTATCATCTGTAATATTCTGAAAATTACCACAGTAATTTCCTTATACATTTCTTGTCTGCTAAGTAACTAGACCAAAAGATCCTGTGGGATCTAAATCCGTTTTCCCCTTCTGGCCCCCAGTTTCCATTTCCTGTCAGTCGTGGTGTACTTGTTCGTAGCAATAATTGTGGCCTGGGTTTAATTATTTACTTCAAAGTGTGCTATTTTTGGAAGAGGCTCGGGAATTCTTATTCGGCATTGGTAATTTTTTCTCTTTCCCCTTTTTCAGGTCTGGACTTATGATATTTGTAGATTTTTGCTGGATTTGGTCTGGACTTATAGCCAGTGCCCGGTTAGGGGGCATTTTGTAGCTACTACCAAGTACTTACTAATAATCTCGATATTCACTTGGAGGGCTACGGTCTGGTAATTAACCGTACAGCTACTATCGCCAAATATGCCTTCGCGATCGAATTAATATAATCGATCCCTCCCTTGCGCCACGTGTCCGGCTCCATATAGCTCGTGACATTCGCATGGAACACTAGATCGACCGGCTGGTTCGCCCCGTATGACTGCCAGCGAACCCCCTCATTCTTGATGCCCGAATTCGGGTCTAAGTCGTGGATGAACGACACCCACATGCTCGCCATCAGCGTGCGCAGATGGCCGTACGACTCGTGCATCCCTGCGAACGGCTTCCCGTAATGATACCCAAGCCCAGTGATATTGTTGAACACAAAGGCGACTCCCTCGAAGTGCGCGGCGCCGGAGAGATACGGAACGTCCGCCACTCACATGTTGAATTGATACCAGTAGGCTGGGGTCGCTGTCTCGGTCCCATCGTCGGTTCGCGTGCATCATGTAGTCCCCTGCGTAGGCGGATGTGCGGAACCCTTCGCGGATACTCGTTGGGCGCCGAGAAATTCCGGGATGCTTTGGGATGGGTCATCTGGGTAGAGATCGAGGATCCGGTTTGCTGTTGATGGCGGAAGTTTGAAGCCGGAGGTTCCGTCTGGTGGTGTGGAGATAAGTTAATACATACGCATGTGACGAAAAAAAAAAAGAAGAAAAAAAAAAGAGGCGAGGAGAAGAAATGTGAACAAAGCCAACCTGTAGGATATGCACAGAAATGGTCGGGGGCATCGATCGCCGTGAGGCCAAAACTAGTCCCCTCTGTATTGGTACCGGCGAGTATTGGTGCTTTGACGAATCCATCCTTGTCTAGCTGGTCGCTCCCCCGGTCCACCCACTAGATCGTTGTCAACGACAGGCCGGATTGAATACGCTGGATTGCCATCGGTGTCGTTGCTTCGTGCAGATATTACAGTATATCGTTGGCATTAGAGCATCGGGCTTTCGCCACCAGCTCATCGTACATTGCGTGGTAGTCGGTGTCGTTCATTGGACTGGTTGTGATTGATCATCCTGATTTGCTGATCGCTTCACGAAAGAGACCGTCATCTCTGCCGCCGTATGTGGTGACATGGGTGCCAACGGATACTGCTCCTGCGGACTCTCCCCAGATCCTGACCATGTCTGGATCACCATTGAAGACTCCAATGTTTTCTTTGATTCCTGAGACCAAAAGGTTGGTGTTTCCACGACTGATGACATCGCTAGAACTCAGGAAGTCCCATGCGGAGAGACGAGGGTTCAAGGATACGGCGACGAACAACTTGCCTACATGGGCCAGTCTCTAGCCGACTACTAAATCAAGCGATGTACCGATCCTGTATGAGTTCGCCACAATAGCAGATATGATATACCGCTCGTCAGATCCAGAGCCCATATAGAATCCGCCACCGTGGACCCAAACTCCGACAGGGAGATTGGAGTTCTCATTTGCAGATGATCCTCGAATCACATTCGGTGAGACACGCCTCGGACATGGGATACTCGATCGAATCTGTCCATCTCATTGTGTTAGCATCTTCGTGGTCGGAGATAGACAACGCAAATCATGACTAACATCATACCCCACATAGATGTTGGGAGGACTCCTTCGCATCGTGGACACTTTCGTTCATCGGTTGAGGTACTGTAAACCGCAGATCACCAACCGGCCGCTACCCATACGGGGTTCCAGGCTATAGGGAATTTATAAGACATAGGAGATTGAGTGGGACAGGCTGGGGGTACCGAGAAGTTGCCATAAACCCCCCATAGTAAATGGAGGTGACTTGCACGTGCATGTATCTCCTTGTGGTTACTACTTACTAGTAGTACTTACTAAGTACTGCCAGTAACTTGGTAACATTTCTAGAACTTTTCTTGCGGGTTTTTCTCTAAAACATGGCAGTTTATATCCCCAAATCTCTATACAATACAGCGAATGACAAGTTATTCATGCGATACTATCAGAGACAACTTGATGATGATACTAATAATATATATCAAATGAAATAACCTGTCACATGCTAGTATTGCGAGAGAGACTCTTGGCCAGGCATTGGCTTGTTGCACCGAATTTAATCATTGGAGCCGTCTATGCTACAGAAAGTGCATACCCAGGGGTTTTACAGAGTAACATGAAGTGAGCTTCATGCTGACAGAGCATGATCCATTGGACAGATGGGGAAAATACAAGAGTCAGCAAAATTCTATGTCTATGCTAATCTAGACCTTGATAGAAACAATTCACCCATGGGGATTTATCACCTCCTACAGCTGATCAAGATCTTGTGGAGTTCGACCCGTTTATACTGTCTCATGTCTGAGCGTGCTGGTGGCACAACCGGGCAACTAGCCTCCGTAGATCTATCTGGGGAGACCTCATGTGGCGCTGATATGCATTGGCTGTGACAGCCGTCCGGTGAAGCAGAGTCATACTAATCCATGTAGCACTCCATCACGGCCCGGCTTGAGGGGTGGTTTGAAAACCCTGTTTGATCTGGATCACCAATAAAAGGCTGGCAGCTTGGTTCATCAAGAAAGGTGCACATCTCAACTAGACTGTGCTTTTCAGCACAGTATAAGTGCCGGAAGGACCCACGATGCAAGCCTCTCTGATGATTTTGAGTACCCCACACTGCACTGGAAAACTGCATAGGCCATCAAGCAACTTGCCTCCTACAAAACACGATTCAACCCTTATTTACCGGAGGTCTGCAAACCCAACATGCGCCTGTCGGTTTTTGGAAGCTCGACCGACCGAGACAGGAAGAGAATAAGATTGTCATGTATTTATCCTCGCATCATGTATTTGTTGTGTGGGCACTATCACCTAACCCTCTCCCTCTAGCATCGGTCTTGCACTCAGCTGAGGAAGATGCCATCATTGCCGTTACGCAGGGCTTCCTTGCCGCACTGAATGCAAAGTCACCGGCGGATTTTGAGAAATACTGCATTCGAGCAGGAGGAATGTCACTCTGGCCACCACCGCCCATGCTACCCCGCTTCTGTACCCTTGGTGTCTTTGTGGAGCAGATTGCGAAGGTGCCGGACGAGATCGACGAGCGAATTTGGGATCCGGAGGTGAAGGTATATGAATCGGGCAATCTGGCTGCCGTGTGGGCGCCGTTCAGGTCGAAAATTAACGGGGCTGTGAACCACGTCGGCGTCGAGCTTTTCGTGCTCCATAAGCTTAACGGGCAATGGAAGGTGACGGGGTTAGCCGATTCATGTCGATGGCCAACGGAAGAGGAGAAATATTTGTTATTATAACGAGTCGTCGTTCAGGCCTGAATGTGGTTGTGGGTTGGAGTTTCAGATGAGAATTGTGAGGATCAAAAATGGAAAGGAAATAAATAATGTCACTGCATTCCTGGACGCAATATGCACCCAGAGAAGAAAAAGTGAACTCTTGGTCATGAAACAGGACATCAGAGGAAACAATGCTATCTACCGTCCAAATTAAAAAAATTTCATGTCTATATGCGGCCAACCTTTTCGCCTTCTACTTTTTGCCTCTGAGAAGCTCCCACCCGACACTCCCATCTTTTCCTTCTTTCACGGACATTTCCTCAACTGCCTTGACGAGGTCGTAGCATATCTCCTCGGAGACGACGCTATCGTGCTTATATGCGGGGTGCGAAGCAACGAACTCACGGATCCACCGAGCTCCGGTCCAAAGAGTTCCGGTCGCCCGTTTGCGAATGAGATCGAGATAGCTTGCTAGAAAGCAGCGCGTCTCGACATCTACATTCACACTATTCAAGTACGATTCAACAAGCGGAATCAATCCAGGGAACGACCCGTCGGCAGAGCCATTGACTATGTCCGAGATCGTCATGAGCTCATATTCCGACTCGACTGGGTTAAGTGGAGGCGACGGGGGTGGCGTATTAACGGCAGATGACGTGGCAGATGATACTTCACTGGTACTAGAAGACTGTAGATGTGGCCTGCGAGTACGAGGAGAGAAAGGGTCCTTGCGGAAGTAGAACCTTTGGTCCAAAACTGCATTTCGTGCATGCGCCGTTTCCATGTTCTCAGTCGTCCGTTGAATAGGAATATAGAAGTTCAGGTCGAAACTCAGAATTGCCCGAGTAATAAGCACGATAAAGATACTAAATGCTGCATTCTCAAAATCGGTCATTTGGATTTCCATTGACCGGAATTCGACTCTCCAGCCAATATCATCCTTTTCCGGCGGTGGGGGCTTGAAGCGCATGTGTTGCCAATTCGTCGATTGCAGGTTCTCGAAGTGGTCTGCCTTATTTAGATCCAACTCTTCAAGGTCCTCTGAGAAAATGACTAATGGGTCCCGTATGAAGAGGTGTGCGAAATGCGTGGCCAAAAGCTCATCCATGCCTCCCTCGATCAAGCGCTTTTTGATGTCTTCATCCACAATCAAACCAGGGTCTAGATACTCCTTCCGCATTCTAGGATCCTGGGAGAGGTATGTCGAATTCGATGCATATCTGGACTTAGGAATTCTCCACCTGTCGTTCTCTAGGGGCTATTTCATACGTTAACCCTGGACTAGTAACCTCCGGAAGGAACAACTCACAGCTTCACCAAGTTCTTCGCGCGTCCTGTCATCTACAGCTTTGCCAATTTGGTTCCACCGAACGTCAGTGTCGACGAGGAAGCCCTTGTAAATAGGGGTCGCAGCTGTGAGGGCTAGAAGAATGGGCCCCAATGGACTCAGTTGGTCGTATAATTTTCTCCCTTCCGTCATATTCTTTGACTGAAAGGTAATCTGAAGACAACAACTGCCCATACCAAATGCCATGGCGTCCATATAGACATGCCCTTCCTTAGCTGCTCCATTCCTGACATCGTCATCTTCAGGCCAGTTGTGAAGGTCATAATTCACCGTTGGGTCATGGAAAGGCTGAGAGGTATTTGTATCTTTGAAGACTGGCACGTTCAACTCGACCTTTCGGCCACGTCTCGACCGTATATTAGCAGCCAGCGTTGGAAATCTTATGTGGGGATTTGCGATCTCATCGGGAACAAACTGAGATCGGAGTGCAGCTCCCGAAGGGGGATAGTAGGGTTGAATGTAATCATCTTTCGTGCCCAACCGGGGGAATGTCGTAAGAGTAATAGGATATTCATTTGGCGCCATGTGAGTCTTCGCAATCTCTCGCCTAGGGCCAGGTTAGAGTCAACCGGTATTTGTTGGTTAGAATAACGTACCTCCACTTCATGTTGGACTCTACCTTGAGTAGATCCTTGAAGTCAATGCCCCATGGCCGTCCTGGCGTAGCTTCCAGCATGAAACGTCCAAATTCCGGATGGAAGTGAGGAGGGTCCTCCCCATCACTAGGGCAACGTCAGAAAGGTTCCTCAGAGTTGAGAATATATATCAGTTTGCCTCACTGCTCCTTGATCTGTATATTAGAGCCTCCGGATTTCCAATTGGCTTCATCCTCGGCGAGAGATTTGAGAATCTCAGCTTGGGCAAGAGATAATCGGGCCTTTTTTGCCTTATCGTCAACGGCTACAACGAGGTACTCGACCTGAGCAAGAGCAAGGCAGTTAGCTTTGAGGTTCGCAAGCTTGTCGGCACAGAAGCCTCACCTCGTCGCCCCACAGGAGAGCATCACGCTCCTTTCCTTTCGCTCGGCGCCAATTAGCGAGCAATTGCTATTGAGGGTTAGCCGAATGCCCGCCTTTAATGGCAGCAGAAATAGAAGGCAGAGACAAACCTCGATACCCCATTTGCGCACCTGATCCGCTCGCTTCTTCGCTTCAGGCCAATCGAGTGCTGTTCCAAGTGCCCTAGAAGGTCATTCTATGTCAGTTCTGATAAGCTACCGATAGGTATGGTGGGAGATCTCAACATACAGGAGACCCATGATGTCGTATCCACACTCTAAGGACCAGTGTACATGAACTCGACAGTGAGAGAGTCCTGTGTAGTAAGACAGAACTCCAGATCAGGAGATCTCCCTGCCCCGCGGAGGTGAGGGGAAAAGTTTCGGTAGCAGATTATGCGCTGGAGGCTCAGAATGGAATGGGCAAAATGAAAGAATCCCACTGCCAGGTAGAACTTGCGCCTCAGAATAGAATACTAGATGTGTACAGCATCAAAAACAGTAGGGACAGATGGTGAAAGCAAAAGGGAAAAGTCATACTGGTAGCCAGATCGGTATTGTCGCCTTTATGCTGATTTTCCCGGTGATGGGCTGCACGGTGATTGCGGTGATTGGGTAGGAGAATGAATTTTGTCCATAGTGGGGTCCCTCTAGTAGTCCTCAAGCGGGGCATTCAAGACCATTATCGCGGATAACACCGTTTACGCTGCGGAATTCAGAAGAGGGCGATTCGTTGATTTCTAAGCAGGTTTCCCTCGAGGGCGCCGCATTGGATAGGTCATGTGATTATGGAATCATATAACACTACTCCGTACAGTACGGAGTACTCCGTATTCTCTATAGATAAACTATGCGAAACTAATACCCTGGGCTTTTCTCTCTCTTCTTTCGATAGGTTTAATGCATATTAAACCACTAACAAATAGTTAAAGCAAGACATATGGAACGTTTCACTTGGTACTATGGAACAAAATAAAGTACTCGCCTCTAACCACAGTTTACATACACCGCAAGCTACGAGTACCTATAAGTGAGAGTCACACGGTGGGGATTTTGCAGATCACATTGGCAAATATGCTGGGGAATGGCTCTGCTTCACACCCGACTTTCAATTCAATTGCCCTTGACGGCTAGCAGCTGATGATCATGAGATGTCTTAGGCCCTGGTAAGAATACGAGAACTCAGAGACTCCACCAGCTGTGATTACTAGAAAGTGTCGATAAGCTAAAACCAGCTGACGAATCCAAATAATTTTTCCGCTTGCGCATTTCCTAAGCGTTTTCATGCATATGCGGCAGGGATCGAAGGGATAGGAGCACCACGCCCACATCGGATCGAGATATAACCGTATCATAAATTGCGGGCAAGACACCAGGCCTAGGGGTCCGGATACAAAGGTATAGTGCCGGCAAGCTTCATCTCAATCCAAACGCCAGAGTCGGTGCATGATCAATCAATATCAGAACTCTATATACATAACCTGCTGCTTCGTCCGTATCAAATGCATAAGTCGATGTGTTTGGTATCAATTGCTCCGGGCACCGTTCTTCGCAGCCCGCAGTTCGTCCATCTTGGCAACGCGCTTCTTGAACTCTTCATACTGGCACTTCTCGTAGCTGTGTCTCTCGTCCTGGAATAGACATGAATTATTAGTTGTAGATACTAGTCCGCGAAACATAAACATCGACGTAGGAACATCATGCTGAGAGACGGAAGACAATTGGCATACCTCGCACTTCCAAGGAAGGTAGTACTCCTGTTGCCGGCACCGGTTCAATGGGATCAGGAGATGTGCACAAGAGTCCCGATATTGGATAGGAAGGCGGGCATCGGACATCTCCTGGCGGGTGGCTGAAACGATATGTCAGTACTTGGCTCAGGCGTTGATGCTATCATGGTCTTGCTCTGAAGCCCGGAGGCCAATGGCATTGAAAACTTACCGGGAGTTTCCACCAACCCGACGGCACTTTTAACCGACTCGGCAACGGTCATCTTGTTATGGGAAGGTGGCGTAGCTTGCAGTTCTTCTAAAGATAGCGACAAAGCGGCGAGGTTTGGTTTGCAGCTATCCCGAAGTGCTGTTCCTTCCGACTATGATCAGGTGACATCACGTGTTTATCATTCTGCAATGGGAATGGTGGCTCCAATTCCACTTTACGCGGTTCTGCTCACCCGAGCGCGTCTCGTCGAGTAACCCACCGCGTTTTTGATATACTATTGTGCTCAGGACGAGCCACCGGTGGCTGATACGGTATCTTTGTAACTTCAGTTTATGGACTGATATGGGATGTTTCGGATTCAAAACTTGTGCATTGTACTTGATGCCTGATAGAAGGTGAATTCGGGCCCTTGAATTCCCCGGGAGAAGTGACTGCGTTGAATCTTTAATTGCCTGAGAACCAACTGGATTTACCCGGCTTACGAAGACGCCCATTATGGCGGGTGTGGATTTCTCAAAAATTTACTCTGCTACATATAGTAGTGTAAGCTACTCTTCCCTTTCTCTACCTTCACCCTTCCCGCCAATGCACTCCTGTGGGAAAGCCTGACCACTTAGATGATGTGTCTAATAGCATTCATTAGGTCCCGGTCTTTGAATTCAAGCTCGATAACGACAGTGTTATGCGAAGACGGGGTGATAATTGGATCAATGCTACCCATATCCTCAAAGTAGCTGGGTTCGACAAACCGGCGAGAACACGTATTCTCGAGCGTGAGGTGCAGAAAGGAGTCCATGAGAAAGTACAAGGTGGTTATGGCAAATACCAAGGTAAAGAAAATCCAGTTTTAGAAATGCGCTCATGATAATTCCCCTGCTAAAGCTGGAAACAGGGACATGGATCCCACTTCCAGAAGGCCGCATGCTCGCCGAGCGCAACAATATCATCGATAAACTGAGACCGATCTTCGACTACGTGGCGGGGGATCGCAGTCCGCCACCTGCACCGAAACATACATCGGCTGCGTCGAAGTCCCGAGCTCAAAAAAATGCGGCTGCTAACCGGAGGATCCCACATGAGGAGGTTTTCAATGCGGTTAAGCCGCATCGCAGCATGGCGCCACCCAGTTTCACTCACGAGCAATATGAGATGAACACTGGGTTCGACGAGGATGAATTGAATGAACAGGCAACTATTGAGTCTTCGTCCATGGTCGCAGATGAGGAGATGATGCATATTCATCAAAATGGCAACTACTCGCGAAAGCGCAAGCGTGGAATGAATGAGGTAACCGCGATGTCAATCAAAGAACAGGAACACATACTGTACGGGGATCAGCTTTTGGACTACTTCATGACAGTGGGAGACGCTCCAGAAGCAACACGGATCCCTCCACCGGAACCTCCAGCCAATTTCCAGGTGGATCGTCCAATAGACGATTCAGGAAACACTGCGCTCCATTGGGCTTGCGCAATGGGTGATTTGGAGATAGTGAAAGATTTGCTACGGAGAGGAGCAGATATAAAGACGCTCTCAATACATGAAGAAACGCCACTTGTGCGTGCTGTTCTATTTACAAACAATTATGAAAAGAAAACCTTCCCGCCGCTGCTGGATCTACTCTTGGACACTGTGTCGTTCAGAGATTGGTTCGGTGCCACCATATTTCATCATATAGCAGAAACCACCAGGAGCAAGGGGAAATGGAAGAGCTCCCGGTACTATTGTGAAGTATTGCTTGACAAATTATGTATCACTTGTACGCCGGAGGAAATCGACGTGTTGCTATCCTGCCAAGACTCGAATGGAGATACGGCTGCTTTGGTTGCCGCTCGAAATGGTGCATTTCGCTTGGTACACTTGCTCCTCACGCACTGCTCTCGGGCTGGGGACTTGGTAAATAAGAAAGGCGAAACGGCTGCCAGTATCACCCAGCGAGCAAACCAGTCTGACCGACATATCCCACCGCCGCCTTCCTCTATAACGATGGGCAATGATCACATCGATGGGGAAGTCGCTGCGACTAACACCGACCACCAATCCGTTGCGCCACCACAAGATCCCTCCCCTTCCACATCCGCATTACTCGCTAAGATAGGTTTGATCATGGCCGAAGCAAACAAAAAACTTGCAGTTGGCTATGGGAGCTCAAAGGCCAATCAACAGGATCCAGATGACGTTGCCAATCCGGAGGCACTATATGAACAGTTAGAGTTAGATCGACAAAAGCTTCAACAACAGACGGCAGACTTGGCAGCGAAGGAAGCTAAAGAAGATCACATCGACGCACAGTTCGAGCGTTATGAACGATTGAGAAGTAGCTACGAATCACTCTTGGAACAAATTCAACAAGCCCGCCTAAGGGAGCGAATCGCATCGGCGACATTACCCACCGAGAAGCACCTCAACCCACCTTCGACCGATCAGAATAAGTTGCTCACCGTGTATCGGTTAGCCCGACAGCTGTGCTCGGCGCAAAAGGCACGACGTGTCGCTGTCAAAGATCTCGCTCAACAAACGGCAGACGCGGGCGTAAGCACCAAGTTTGACGTCCACCGGAAGCTTGTATCACTTGCCACGGGACTGAAAGAAGAAGAACTTGACCCCATGGCCGCTGAACTGGTAGAGACCTTGGAGTTTGACCGAATGAACGGCAAAGGTGCAGGGGGTCAATCACCAGAACTAGAGCACCAGGGGTCAGCGACCTTTCCTCTCCCTGGGCCTCAAGTATCAGTAGATGCCTAAAACGCCCAGGGATAGTTTCTCCGATAATTAGCACTTATGTCTATTTGGTTGTGAGCATGTCTATTACTTCCTTTGCCGTATCTACTAAGGGCTGGATATGATGTTTCACGCAGTCTGATGCTGCAGAGAATTACGTTTCTCCTCTCTCTGCTATGTGTTATTTTTTACCTACATGGACATGCTGCTCCTTACGATTTTTTTTCTTCTTTCCTTTCCTGTTTTCTTTTCTTTTCTTTTCTGGTACTTTACTTCATTTTTTTCATTTTCAATATTTCTTTTTGCCTCTGGCGGGGATTGAGAGACTCTGTCTTGCCAGCAGATACCCGAATTTTCTTTTCCTTGGAGGCATCCGATATATTTAGTAGGTTTGTCGGGACTACATACTACTAGGTAAACCACCAGTGTACGCATGGTGACCAAACGATACAGGAAGAATCTACCTAAACAAGAGCATTCAATCTCGAAACAGGTGGTACTATTATCATGGATTCTTTTTATTATTACTGCAATGGATAGATGATGTACATACATACTCCGTACAGTACAGTACATACAGACATAGTACACATCAATCAACGTCATAAATTAATATTGATAACCCCGTCTGAGCGACAGTGGAGTATACTACTAGTACTACTATGTACTAGTACAGTCTACTGTTCAAGGTGACAGGAGGTCAGGACTCAGGACATCCATTATATTAACCCCACTCCGGGCATTATTAACATCTGGTGACAACGGACTACGCCGTAGTAAGAATTCAATTAACAATCAATGGCTCGGTAAGTAACTCAAAGACATGCTGATGAACATGGCTTTTCTTCCGTGCAGACCTAGTGCATGAGCACAGATACTCCCGTGCTACCTCAGTCCCTCTAGGTAGGTAAATCCATCCCTCGGTCTTCAGACAGCAATTGGCCCGATCTCCCATGGCCCATCCATGATGGAATAGTGCATACCTTACCTAGTAAACCACCACCGAGCTGGTGGTGGGGAAGGTGGGCGAACAATTCGGGCGCAGCCAGTCAGGGGCAGTGGATGGGCGAATCTACGACAGACTAGTAGATAGCGGTTGGCTGGCGGCGAGGGAGGCCACGTTGAAAGTTGCTAGGCCGGGATGATCCAGGGAAGGGTGTGGGTTATCCATGCTGAACCAATTGGGAGGGGTTTGCATAGCGGCGTCATTGTCAGGCTGCAGAGATGGGTGGATTGGCTGGTCATAGCGGCTGATGCGATGTTTGTGACTTTGTATTAGGTCCATTAATTAAACCAGGGACTGCACTACAGACTTGGATGTCTTAGTCGATAATTTTACATTTATCTACGCAATAACTCTGCATTACGTCTTGAAAGAATCTTGTACCAAAGTTAGATAAAGAAATAAATAGGGATTGACAAGCAGAGGGTCAATCATCCCTTAAACCTCCAATCTATTGGTCAAGTACGGTTCTCCGTACTATTTCAGGCATCACATCAGAACAGCCATTCCCAAATCAGATCGACACCTCACCTGGAACTGCAACCTTGGAAACAATGGCTATCAATAAATAGGTCGGGTACTCCGTACTCCGTAATCATCTACCTAGGTACTCCGTAATGATCTAATCTTGGTACTCCGTAGTTCTGAGAACTTTCAAGTTCTAATAGTAGGTACCTGGGTACCTAGGAGGTACCTCTCCGTAGTAGTTACAAAGGTAGGTCAGCACCTCGAGTCCATCCATCCCTATAGCCTAACCCCTCTTGGGACTAGTGTTATATTAAGCGAGCCAGTCAGGGTGCATATGTCAGAAGTGGCCAACCATTCAGTGTCTCAGCGTCTGCGATCAATGGATGATGGCTGATTTATGTAACTTGTACGGAGTATTATTAGCACCCTTAATTCTTCAGTTCTATTCTTCATTTAGTCCCTTTTTCTTCTCTTCATTCAACTAATTCTCTCTCTTCTCTCTCTCTCTCTCTCTTTTTCTCTCTCGCTGTCTCTCCCGTTCCTACTTCTTTTCTTACACCCACTCTTTCTTTTCCCCTCTAGTTCCCTTCTCTCAATCGGCTTTCCTCCACCCTCTCAGTTCTATCTTACTTTGCCTTCTCTTCCCCCCTTTTGTGTTCTTTCACCCAAACTAATTTCCTTATTCTCATTCTCTTTTCCATCTGCGATCATTTCATTTTCCTAGCAGACTTATTTACCTTTCGATCTGGAAAAGTTATATTTAATCCACAAAAGTGAATTAGAAGTTCTTTAGGACCCTCCGACCTGAACTCTAGACGGTCAAAGCGGGTACCTAGACGAAGGAAAAGAGCGCGAAGGGACGAGAAAAAAAGGGAAAAAAAAAAAAAAAAAAAAAAAGCGACCCAACGCGCGCCAACAGCCGAACGGACCAATTCATCAGTACTCCGTACCCTATCAACCATTCATCTCTCTTTCTTCTTTCCCTTTCTCCACGATCGATTTCTGGGAAACTCAGGAGGAACAAAAAAAAAAGCCAAAGAAAAAAATAGAAAAGTGAAAAAAGAAACCCAGAGATCAAGAAAGAGAGAGAGAGGAAAGAGAAAAAGTCTTTTCCTTGAGCGACTGTCTCATTTTCCTTTGGCAACTTCTCGAAGTCCTCTTGACAATTTTCGTGTCAAGCATCTTTTCGGTCGGGAGCTGTAGAGCATCTCCCACCTTTTTTCTTTTTTCTTTTTAATCATTGTCTTTAATTTCGGAGAACTTCATTTCTCTCGGCTCTCTCGACTTACCTCTGTTCTTGACGTCCGGTCGCGTCTGTCGTCCACTACTGCCGTCTGATCTCCTTTTGGCAGCTACTACGCACGTCCTGCCCTGGCCTCCAGGTCTATCGTTCCCTGTATATCTGGATCTTAATCATTCATTGTCTTTCCTAGCTCCCTCTTTAAACCCCCCTCATCCCATATTTCTCAGGTATGCTCGTTCTTACGCCGGTCGCACTGATGATTTGCTGACTTTTGCAAGGTTTTCAGGGCTGGTGACGGCAGTCTCGACGGTTTGCATAATAGACACGCCTTATAGGCGCCAAAACAATCCTCGAGTGTTTCATCTTTACCTCCGTCTCCTTGTAATAATTTAATACACAGGGTTATCGATACATAGTGCCTTCGGTTCACTACGACTCTTAGTTTTTGCCCGTTGCACATACTGTCCTCAATTTTATCTTCCTTTATACCAGTTACGAGTATGGACACTGGCGGTCTTGCTCAGATGACCTACAATCCATCTTTCAACAGTGGAAGCTCGCTTGGGGCCCCGAGTTCCGGGTTTGGGTCTCGGAGAAGGGGTCCTAATGTGAAGCGGTCGAGTGTACCTCCGCACATCTCCACCATCGATGAATCGCAGCCGTCGGCGCCCATTCCCACTCCGCGCACCAGTCGTTCGCATCTTTTGGCTGGTTTAAGGACTGCTCCCAAGTCAGCCACCGTCCCGTCGACTTCCGCCCGCCAGCAGCATCTCGGCGTGGAGGGGGATCGATATGGAAATCTTCCAAACCGCACTGCTGAACGTGTTCCACAAACTGCCATGGGAACTGGATTCCCTCGACACTCATTGGCCCTCAATCAAGGTCTGGACATGAGCACTGGTCGTCCCATGTACACTCTGCCGGAGCAGGTGCTTGCACCTCCGGCTATTGACATCGCTGGCGATATGCCAATTGACGAGAGTCTGTACGCGGAATTGATGTCAACGAACCTCTTCCTGGCAGCTCAGCAACAGCGTCTGCAACAACAACTCATTAGTGTTACTGCCGCGGCCCAACAGTTCCAGGGTCTCAGCCTAGGAACGCCGATGAACCAGCAGCAAGAATATCATTCCCTCGCGGTTCCGAGCATGGGCTTCTATCAGCAGCAACTACAGCAGGGTGTGCAGCCCATAGTGCAACCGGTGCCCGGTCAACCTGGGCTGTTCTCAGTCTACAACCCCCTCACTGGCCAGCAGAACTACATTTATGACAACACCTGCCTGCAAGAGAATCATTCTCCCTATCAGGAAGAGGAGACGCAGCCTCCCGCCATGCAGGTTCCGACGTTCCGAGCTGAAGTTTCCCCCCCTCCGGAGACGAAGCAATTGTCGCAGCCGGCCTCTCCTCCAAGTGCCAGCCCTTCCCCTCCTCAGGAGACTGCTCCCTTACCTCCCCCGTCTCTCAATGCTTTCCGCAGAGGTCACAAGAAGAGCTCTTCGTTCTGCCCCGCGGCTAGATTCTCCA
This sequence comes from Aspergillus coremiiformis, assembly GCA_009193565.1. Taxonomy (NCBI): domain Eukaryota; kingdom Fungi; phylum Ascomycota; class Eurotiomycetes; order Eurotiales; family Aspergillaceae; genus Aspergillus; species Aspergillus coremiiformis. The sequence goes on along the minus strand of ML739175.1, from coordinate 2,952 downwards.
TTGACACAGCCAAGGCCAACTCAAGCATCGCTGTTGCTGCTCCCAAAACCGCCGCTCTTTCGCAGACGCCGGCAACCGGAACTTTTGGGCCTGGCCAAAATCGTGCTGGAGAGCACCCTGTCCGACAACCCCGGGGCCCACCGTCATTGGAAGAACTTGTTGCTAAGCCTACATCGAATCATGAAGGAAGCAAGAACTTTGCAACCCGCCAGCGCCGTCGTGCTGTTCACAATCTGGTCCGTGCAGGCCTCGAACGACGCGGAGACAACCGCAGCTTCGGATGCCATAGCAGTGGTGGAACCAATACCCCGGCGAGTGAGAAGGAATTCACATTCTCCGACGGTGACGATGCCACTGTTCGTAGCGGTAGCCTCTCGAGTAAACCCAGTTTGGGAAGTCTTCGTGCGGCCGCCAATGGTGCCATTGGATCCGAGAGGAAGGAAAGATCTTCTCGTGAACGGCGGTCGCAGGATAGCCCGTACACGACGACTCCGATCAGTGAAGACAACAGCTTCTTTGGCGGAAAATTCGCGGATGTTCGCACGGATCAGGTTTCTTCGCCCATGGGAACACCATCGGTGGCTGCTGTCGTCGCTGGTCAGAAGACAGCAGCACAGGGTACGGAAAGGCGCAAGACCCCCATGCTTGTGCTATCTAGCGCTGAAAAGCGCAAGACCCCGATGATGTAACGCGAACATCGTACATAATGTGACTGAGACGTAACGGATGTGCACACTTGGATGATTTTGTTATTTTTCTCTGTCTCTTTTTTGCTCTCTACTTCTTGATGTACTTGGACAGCGGGCCAGATCTTCTCACCTGTTCAAAATGGATACTCTCACGTCATAGTTGAAATTGCCTCTAATGTTGTTTTCTCCCTATGTGTTTGGAACCACATAGCAGCCTTCTGCAGCACCAGACTTGGATGGTGGGTCTTTTTCTTTCCCTATTGGCTTGCTTCTTTCTCAAATCTTTAGTCTATGTTTTACTCGTCGACCTTCCCTGTTTACGTTTTTGTCCAGTCCCTACAGCCGCCGAACGCGCTGGTGAAAATGAGGATTTAATGCTACGCTGTGTCGTGGACGTCGTGATCCGGCTACTTCTGTTGATACAACAGCATCTTTCCTTTGGCCGGACGGGATTATCTTGTGCCAGAGCGATTCCATGTTTCATTCTTTTGATGTACATCATCTGGCCATGTATGTACAAGGCGTTAGTCTTAGTTTTCAATACTCAATGGCTCCAGTATAGCTCCTGGAGCAAACCAGACTCGATGTATACATGCGATATCTGATGGTTTGCAATGGACAAGAGTGGAAGTTCTTGTCTTGAATACAGGGGACTATATCCCTCCACCTGGATTACTGTAGGAACAAATGAATGAATGAATGCCTTGGCTAAGGCTGCATGAATCTGCATGACTTACATTAGTAAAATTTAGGGACGGAGTACTCCGTAGTCTTTTGCACAACCTTAGCCAGCGGCCCAGGCCGAGCTTTTCTCCACCCACCATCAGTGACCATTGATTAGAGACCCTCAAGCCAGTCCGTATATCAAGAAGTAGGCTAGGCACATGAAAATGGCCCCTATCATGACGTTCACTTGACTTTGTTTTGGACAAGCACTTACTTTATTTGCTCAATCAGCCAAGAAAAAAGAACCCGGAGCTGACTCAGGTACACGCAAAAAAAGCGAGATTTCATGACTCCGATACGGGGAATCGAACCCCGAGCTGCCGCGGAACTTTTGCTTTCATTTACTGAAAGGCGGCGATGTTAGCCGTTACACCATATCGGACGACTATATCAGAGCCTATTCAGGTTTAGTTTTTATTGACTTGGTTTAGCACACCATGTCCCTAGGCATGGAAACTGCCTTGCTATATTGTCTGAAATCTACCTCACTTGTCCAGAGCACTTAGCTGAATCCATGCATGATTCATTACCTACATTTGGCTTATGTCCTTGTTTATTTAAGACTTCTATACAGTGAAAATATAACATAGACTCAATTTCAATTTCTCTGAATAGAAACTTTGTACAAGAACTAAATGTAATACATCCAACAAGCCATAATCCCTCGCTTTGCTTGGTAGCTTGAAATTTTATACTTAGTAATTATTAACACAGGTATTTTTTTATTATTTATACAATCTTAATAAATAATATATATAATCATAATCAGACCAATATATTAATAATACTAATTAAAAATATTATATACTACTTAATAGAATAATTAACACCAAAATTTACAGGCTATAGTATTAGTTATTATTATATAAAGAATATTTTTTCTATAAAATATAAAAAAATCAAATATTATTTTTTTTTATATTACTAGACAGTATTTTAATTTTTATAAACTAAAAATATTATTACTAACAAGCTCTTTTCTTCTTATTACTATAATAGCTAGCTCTTTATTTCTTAAAATAACTAGTTCTTTTTTTAAAATAACTAGTAATTTAGTTCTAATAATTATAATAATAAGTTTTTTATCTCTTTTCTTAATTAAAATAACTAATATTCTCTTTTCTAACTATCTATAAAATCTAGCTAGTAAGCTAAATATTAACTATATCTAAAATTCTAAATATATTCCTAGTTACTTATTAATTATAATCTAGAATATAGTAACTATACTAATAATAAAAGAATTTATAATATAAATTAGAAAAATCTTTATTATATTTAATCTATATTAAAATCTAAATTTTAAGACTATTTTAATATAAGTAGTAAGAATATTATAGACTAGAGAAGAAAAATATATATATTATATATAAAGCTATAAACTATATTTAAAATATATTATTATACTAAAGTATTTTAGAAAAATATATACTAATTATTATTATAATAATAATAATACAAGATACTTTTTCTATAGTTAATAAATTATATTTTATAAACTATAAATCTTAATTAATTATAATATTAATAGTCTTGC